>JAYMSF010000321.1:0-17299 GCA_036897335.1 Silene vulgaris | reverse complement strand
AATTTTCTTGCCCCTGAGCAAAAAAAAAAAAGTACACGACCTGAAACCCAACGAATATTGACCTGGCCCAAAATCAATTCATGGACTATACAACCAGTTGTATATGGTTGTACGGTGTAGAATTCGAGCTTTTTGATAAAGAATTCGAGCTTTATTTTAAAAAATATGAGCTTTATTAAAAATTATTGAACTCATCCATTTACACATCAAAAACAAGAACTTTAAATTAGCTCATAAAAAATACATATAAGCTCGGGTTCTTATATTTGGTTGTACAATACTTATGGTACAACCAGATGTATAATCATATTTGTGGCCCAAAATGTACTTGACTAGAAATAGTAGAAAACCGATTAAAGTGGCTAAGCGAAATGAACTCGATCAAAATCGAACTGATTTAATACGATCTAAAACTGAACCGTATGACTCGTTTACCGAATCTACTACTTTCACCACTCCTAGATCAATGTCGGTTACAGGGGGTAAATCAAAAGGTAAGGGTTAAATGCCTTAATGCTTGAAGTTGTAGCCAGGGGTGGAGCCACATAGTAGGCTATATGGGCTTCAGCCCTACATGTTTTTTGTTTAAATAATGTTTGGTTTCCAATAAGAGCATTGAATCAAAGTGGCAGAGATGGTATATGGTAATCAATGTGTTAGTCTCTCTGTAGTTTTAGGTTCGAGCCCCCTATACAACCATTTTGTTTTTGGTACAACATTAAATAACCAATGGATTTATTATTTTATTTGTGAGCATTAAATAAAGCTAATAAACTTGATATGTTAATTTCATGTTGATTTTTTTTTTAATAAAATTTGAATAACATTATAATTTATCTAAAATTTGAATAACATTTTCCGCAAAAAAAAAAATTTGAATAACATTATAATTTATCTAGATTTCCTTTAAGACGGTCTTATCATAAAACCATAGGATGTCAACATTTTTTAATAGAAAATAATTATTCAATAATAAAATGTTATAGCTAAAGTTGTCATTTTTTAACAAAAACAGATAGTAACATTTTATCGGAAAATATTTATATTTTATCGTAAAAAGTGACATTTGGTCCGTCTTATTTTCAGACGAAAATCATTCGTTTGAAACAAGAATTTTTGCCTTTGATTTGTGTTGGAAATTCAAATCTAATAGCTTAAATAAATAGTTTAATATCAAGACAGATATGAATATTTTTTATTCGATTTTCTTAAAGCATATAAAATTGATCAACCGACTTGAAGTAGAGTATTTTAAGTCGGAACTGTCTTATATCAGTAGAAATATTCGAATAATGGATTTTCATGTTAAGAAGACTTAAATGAAAATTTATACGATAAACATGGCAATGGAACCCAAAAAAGTGCTTTATTATTTCACTTTTCCATAATATTTATCATAAAAATTTCCATTTAAATCTCATTAACATGTGTCTTTAGGGCACATTTTAACAAAACAGTTCTAAGTAGTCCTCGTAAAATTCGATACATCATCACTTTCCTTTTGATTGTAAAAATTAGTTATTGGAAAAATTATCGAAATTTATAAGGTTGAAATTTAGCCCAAGGTAGATTAAAATCCTGGCTCCGCCCCTGGTTGTAGCTAGAATGGATCTTGTAATTTGGGCAAATATTAATCAGAAATGGCAATGAAAACACATTAACAATCATTATCACTCCAACTGGCTTCATCTAACCCCTATTCCTCGTGGCATAATTTATTATTTACTTATTCAATAGTCTTTGTTAATAGCATTAATAATTACTCTACTTATTATTATAATAAATATTATTAATATATTAATTAAATATGTGACTAGTATACATTTGAGTAGCAATAAACAAAGTTAAAATGATCTATAAGTAAAACGTCATCCTCAATCCTCACAACACATCTGTACACCATACTATTTCGCCTGTCTGTCATCTAATCATTCCAAACAACTAACTTTAAACTCCACAGATTTATTTGACATTCACATTCCAAATCCCTAATCTTTTTGCTCAGATCATTTCCCATTTTTTATTGTTTACAGTACCCAAAAACAGAAGTATGTCTAAACAGACATACAGTGTTTGTTTCTGTTGCAGAAGAAGGTTTAAATTGGCTGTATCAGAAGCTCCTCAAGAAATCAAGACTTTATTTAGCAGATACTCTGAAAATGGTGTTATGACTGTTAATCATCTTCATAATTTCTTGGTTAATGAACAGAAAGAAGACAAGTCAACTGTTGAAGATGCACAAATTCTTATTGATAGTCTTAGACATCTTAATGTCTTCCATAAGTCTGGGATTAATCTTGAAGGTTTCTTTAAATACCTTTTTGGAGATCTTAATCCTCCCCTTTCTCCTAAACTTGGGGTATACTTTTTTACCTTTTTCTCTTTAAGTTTTCATTTTGGAGGTTATATATTTTCTGGGTTTTGTTTAGGATTGGTTGGTTAATGTTGTTGTAACTGGTAATTTTGTACTATGTCACCGTACACCCTAGCCAATAAGAAAGTTGGAATTAATAACATTGATCATAAATAACTAAGTACTGGACTGTCATTTGTTTACATATGGTTTTGGAACAAAGATCAAGGAGAGAGGAGGGACCATTTTTGGGAGTGGACAATAGGTTATGGGGATGGTCAAGTTACCCTTCAAAAATATTCTCTAAATAGAAAGGTAAACAAATGACTGAGACAGTCATAAATGGGATAGGTAAACAAATGATCGGGACGGAGGGAGTGTAACCTAACTAAAATTAAAAAAGGGTTTTCAATTGGCTAGGGTGTACGGTGATCTGGTACATGCGGAATTCTTGGGAAAATTTCAATTTTAGAGTAGTTATTTTGATTTACCTAGTTTGTTAATTTGCTGTATTTGGAAACCTGGTATTAGAATCTATGTTTTGGGACCCACATAGCTTGTGTGTTGGATTCTATAATTGTAAACACAATCTGAGAAGAGTGGCTGTTGTAACTGCTGTCTTTATCCTGGTAACAATGTTTGTCATTCTGCATTAGGTAAGTTGAGAGCATTGTGTAGCATCCCTTATTAATTTGTTGTTTGGTGTGTTTGTTGGTCTTGTGCTGAAGTTACTTAGGGAATCATAAGAATATTAGTTAGGGAGGGGTATGAAATGGATGTTGTTTCAAGTTTTAATCTCGAAATATGGCATGTTGAAAACGCGTACAGCTCTTTTGAGGTATGGCCATGTCTCTTTACAACTTAGGTGTGAATTTTTCATGTTTGATGTGAGACTGTGAGAGCTTCCTTTGTAAATTTCCATCTTTCCTGAACAATCTGAAAGCAAGCTGTGTTGAAGCAGAATAGAGTTTATGAATTTGCCTGCATTTGCATTGCGAAATATCAGATCTTTAGGTAATGACTTTAGTTCCTGTTTCAAGGTTAGAATGTCATGTCATGTTTTGCTTTGCTTTTTCACGAACCTTTTGCTTTAACTTGATGTCTGGAAAGAACATATGAGATACCTTGATGATTTATAAAATGCGTTTTTTTTTTCTTTTACGCTAAATATTCCGTAATGGTGAGTCCTGAAAAGGGTTTTCCAATTAGTGGTCCTGGACTCCTGGTAGGAAGAGTGTCTATTGTTGTCATTTTCCTTTATGTATTGCAAAAGAAGTGATCTAGGAATCTTCAGATATAGATTGTGTTTGGCCTCAGCTGTTCTTTTAATGGATGTGGTCTGAAGACTCTTGTTGCTTACACTTGCAATTTAGAAAGCTGTATCTTTTAGTGTCACTTTTGATGATACACGCCTACATTGTTACATTGAGTCTTGTATGAGACAGTCTAACTTGTGAGGCAAACCCAAATCCTTGTGTAATATGAGTTGCATTTTTGGGTTAATTTCACATGCGAGACCGTCTTATATAATTTACTGTATTGCAAAGACACAGCTTCACTTTGTTTGCTCCACACTTTTTTCTTTATTCACAGCTTGCCTTTTGATTTTGGGCTTGTTAGTTTTCATATCAGCTATTTAACTTGCATTCCAAAATTCGGTGATATCATAAATCTTTCTTTTCCTTAAAGCCTAGAGTGAAAGGAATACACAAAATTCCAGTTTTTCACATTATGCTTCTCTTTTTTTCATTAATAACCATATTGGTATGGCTGAATGGAATTAGCTCAATTATGAAATCTCGGATGATATAGAGGGCTCCACTACTCATATGCTTTCATATTGAGGTTTGAACTCTGCCTTGTTGAGCCGAGTACAAAAAGACAGTCCCTATAGCTAAGTTTTGATGATTATTATCTTACTGAGATTGTGGTGTGCTTCCTTCTTGATTTGAAATTCCGCTGCTAATTTTTCCATATTAGCATATATCTTGTCTATTTTGCTCTGTGCCACTTAGGCTCTAAACTATTATTTCCTGTTATTTCAGGTTCACCAGGATATGAATTGTCCACTGTCTCATTATTTCATATACACAGGCCACAATTCTTATCTTACTGGAAATCAACTAACTAGTGACTGCAGTGATATTCCTATCATACATGCACTGGAGAAGGCAGTGAGAGTGATTGAATTGGATATATGGCCCAATTCTTCTAAAGACAATGTTGACGTTCTTCATGGAGGGTATATATTTTAAATTGAAATCGCCAAAAAAGTTGTCATGTTAGTATAATTTGTGATCAACTCATGAGATAATCGTGCAGGATAATCTATTTCCTTAGTGTTGCTCGGCTGACTCTACTTTACTTCATTCGCTTGTAAAACTGGTAGCAAATAAGTTGCTTCCCTTAGTAAATTTTTCAAATTTTGACATTCCTAAAGCTATTACCTAGTCAAGCGCAGCTTTCTTTTATTTTTTTCCCGTGACGTTTTCTTTCTTTGTTGTATAGGACAATGACTTCTCCTGTCGAGCTTATTAGATGTTTAAAGTCAATTAAGGAGAATGCCTTTTCTGCATCTGAATACCCTGTAGTGATAACGCTTGAGGACCACCTTACTGCTGATCTTCAAGCTAAAACTGCTGAGGTAATCCCCTGGTTTTATGATACTCTTGACGATCTATACATCAAGTTTTGGATCCTAGTCTTTTTGTTGATGATATCTTTTGCCAATAACCCTTTGGGGCTATGTTATGCACAAGATTGCTTAATTCGTAATACCCCGATACAAACATATAATATGGATATGCGATTCACTGGAGTATAAAAATAGTATACATGATTTTGTAATGAGTGAATTTGGTAACCCTGGTTACTCAGACTCAGTTCAAATTCTCCAATGCACTCGCGTGTCCAAGAGTTGGACTTGGCTACTTTGATGAACTTCGTCATGATTTTGGCGTAAAAGGAAGTGTCACGTGTCATACCCTTGTACAACTGTACAAGTGTTCTATGTCTGACTAGCTATGCTAGCTTATTTAAAGTGTCAAGAGTAAAATAATAAATGAGGATCATTTTTGAGATTTAAAGGGCTACTGTTTTTGTCCAGATGATCACTGCCACATTTGGAGATATGCTGTTTTTACCAGACTCAGGCTGCTTTAAGGAACTTCCATCTCCTGGATCACTGAAAAAACATATTATGATATCAACAAAACCACCAAAAGAGTATGATGAAGCTAAACTTGCGAGTGATGAGTCTCAGAAGAGTATCAAGTATTCTGGAGATGAAGAAGCTTGGGGAAAGGAAGTTCCCAGTCGTAAACATCATATTGAAAGCGAGAAAGTCAGTACAGCTATTTGTTCCAGTTGTTTTTCTTTTCTTTTTTTCTTTTTAAAAAAGCTGCTCAAAATGTTGTTGTGACACGAGGATTGCCGTATGTAGTTTCATGACTTTGACGATGGAGACAATACTGAGGACAAGGAAGAGGATGATGACATTTCTGAGTCCCACAAGTTTGAAGCACCAGAGTATAAGCGTCTTATTGCTATTCATGCTGGAAAACCCAAGGGTGGCTTAACTGCTGCACTGAAGGTGGATCCTGATAAAGTGAGACGTCTTAGCTTGAGTGAACAGGAGCTTGAAAAGGCAGTGGTTAAGTATGGAGAGGCAATTCTGAGGTACTTAATGACAGTTGGATATGTTCTTTTACGCTCTACTCTCTAGTAAGCTTTTAAATCGTGAAACAAATCTATATACTCGGGCAACAAATTCTTTACATTTGGTTATATCTTTAATTTGTCAATAAAAAACTGAGAGAATATGTCGGTTGCATCTTACTTGCTGAGAATCATTAACGGAGTACTGCTTGAGACAAAGTTGATACTGAGTCCATTTTAATGCTGGGGTTGCTTCATTTTGTGGTTGATTCTTCCCTTTGTTTCTTTTCTTACCTTTTCCCTTTAATAAGTTTCAACCTTTGGAGGGGTAAACATTAAATAGTCTTTTGATACTACTCCATATAAAGGAAACTGAAAGCGTATTGATACTGGTGCTTCGGATGGGGATTATATAATACACCCATCTCCTATGTTTGCCGGATGTTCATGTTATCTTATGTAAAATTTAACACTCACACAATGATGTAGGGCTTGGACACTTTATTTTGAGCCAAAAACATTGGGATTTTTATAAAAATAGTTGAGCCCAACACTTGAACACAACCTGTGTTGAATTTATCTCGCTGAGTCAGAGTTACATGGCTTATCTCAACTCAGATGAAGCTGATTGGCTAATAACCATGCAACTATTACTTCAGCGGTTCATAGCATCTTAGCATGACACCTAGACACGTAGAAGGTTTTCTTGGTAACAAGGCTGGGTTAGGTGTGCCAAGTTTAGAGAATTATGAGGCAATGATTTGCAAACTGAAGTGTTTCGGTAGGTTTCACGATAAAGGATGCCTATGCAAATGTCGTAGGTAAGTGATGAAGTCATTGAGCTGTGGTATTCGTGACTTAATTTGAAACCTGTCAACCTCACCCTTTTGACTTAGTAGATTCGAGTTTATTTCCTTTGACAATGCATAGTTGCACCTGTAAAGTGTGAAGACTATGAACCCCTTCTAATCATACATAAAATACTCTCGCTTTTGAATTTTCAGGTTCACGCAGAAAAATATGCTTAGAATTTATCCCAAGGGTACAAGAATCAACTCATCAAATTACAATCCCCTCATCGCATGGACGCATGGAGCTCAGATGGTGGCATTTAACATGCAGGTTTGTCTTCCCGGCCTATATTAATAAAAAGTGAATCCTTGAGTATTCGTTGAGCTTGTAAAGAGTAAAACAATATTTAATTTTTCTTTTGGTGACAGGGATATGGAAGATCCCTATGGCTGATGCAAGGGATGTTCAGAGCTAATGGCGGATGTGGATATGTTAAGAAACCAGATTTTCTCTTAAAGAATGCTCCAAATGGTGAAGTATTTGATCCAAAAGCTAAACTCTCAGTTAAGAAGACCTTGAAGGTGAGTAGCTTATTCTATAATTAACACTTTTGCATTTGAGACATTCCTCAGGTTGTCCGTCTTGATGAAGTGACTTTCATTATCACTTTGATGATGTAACGTCTTGATATTTTGCAGGTATCAGTATATATGGGTGAAGGGTGGTATTATGATTTCAAACATACACACTTTGACCAGTTTTCACCTCCTGATTTTTATGTTAGGGTAAGCTACGTAACTTTGGTTAATATATTCTCCTACTAGTTATCTTTCTTTCTCCTCATCACCCCCTATGTCTTTATCATTTGCATGTTAGTATTAAATTTAAGGTTTGACACTGCATCGTGACTGCTTTGCAAAGGGTTTGCATGTTACTGCAACCGTATTTTGAGGAGGTATTGGCCCCACATATGGCACAACCACCAATATTAGCTGGTGACAACCGATTGCGTGATCAAGGCTGAAGCCGATATTTGTTATTTAATACCATGAATCCGTGATCATAGCGGATCTGTTATGTCACAATTTGCTACATCCAAAATCCAACAATGTTAGGCTAAAATTAGAGTTTTGTTATCTATTTACCCCTTCTCTCTTCTCTCTTTTGGTGCGATTATCAACGCAATTTAGTTATTGGTGAATGGGAACTGCCTCTTTTTGGTTGATACAGGGTTAAACTCGTGTGCTTCCTCCCATTAGCTTGCCATTTACGGGCCCATGAGGCATTAGGCTAAATTTGTTATGTGCTTTGTATGCTTTCATTATTAGAAGTAAATCTTGAAGGACCCATTTTTCCTTGGTCCTGGAATTTGATATGTAAAGTAAAATAGTTTTGTAAGTTGGCTGCGTTTCCTTTTCATGGAAGTAGCAATAATTCGATGAAATTCGTGAAGCAATTTTGAGTCATCAAGAAATAATCTCCCCGTGTTGTTAACACAGGAGTAAGGCTACATACATTGAACCTGCCTTAGACATTCGACCTTCCTTAACCCGCCCATGACCATTGGCTGAATCCCTTGAGTCAGTGAGTAATGTTGTTGAAACGGAGAGATTTCGTACTTATTTATGGTCTAAAGGGAGAGATTTCTCTACATTTCGTTGGTCTTCGAGAGTAGATTGAGAGGGTCGTAGCATGTAACGCAATCAGCACTGGTACTGTCCAAATCTATATTATTCTTTGACCTTGTAGCCCATTCGATCAATTTATTAGGAAAACGACAAACCACATTAGATATCAGCACTATTTTATATGCAGTAAGATTTATAATTTGCGTTTGTTACGTTGTTTTTCCTTGTTTTATGGAGGTATTAGTATTTCATTTTGTGCCTTCACAGATTGGGATAGCAGGAGTTGAAGGTGACACCGTAATGAAGAAAACAAAAACACTGGAAGATAACTGGATACCAGCCTGGAATGAAGTGTTTGAGTTTCCATTGACAGTTCCAGAACTAGCCCTGCTCCGAATAGAAGTTCATGAGTATGACATGTCTGAAAAAGACGACTTTGGAGGTCAAACATGTTTACCTGTTTGGGAGCTTAAGGAAGGTATCCGGTCTGTACCTCTTTACAGTCGCGAGGGAATTAAGTACAGTTCGGTCAAGCTTCTTATGCACTTTCAGTTTGTTTCTCCCTGAAATTTTGAGCTCTGAGATTCCATTGTACCAGCCAGAGACCTGTTCTTTGTTTATAATGCGCTACAGCGGTGTGTGAATTTGGATTTGCAAAATGCAATTGTGGCTATCACTGTAAATATGTTTTTTCAGAAGTGAGGATTATGTTTTGAGAGTGCCGCCTTCATGCTCGGATCACGTTTGTTCTTATTTATTATCCTTGTATCCCAACTTTGGTTTTGCAAATGCGAACAGTCTTTATCTGAACTATCATGTTTGGTCTTAACTTTCCACTTATCTTCCTTACGAATGCACTCTACTATATGAGCCATGTCCGATACCTATAGTTATTTGACATGCATCCGTGTCTTGCATTTGCACTCAAGTTTGAGTGACACGGCTCCAGCGAAAGTGTACTTATCTTCTCCACTTGATTGACCATCCTTTTTCTAATCTTCCAATTCTAGGTTTTTTCCTCGAAAACGCTATTACCTGGCTTTTTTATTTGAAAAGAACAACTCCGGCCAGCCAAGTACTTGGACTGAAAAGAAAACCGACAAATTTTTAAATGTTTTGCCTAAACAAACTAAACCGCTAGAATTCAAATTGACACTAATGCGCCTAGATCGGTAAGCACAATACTTGTACGCTTTACTTACGTTAAAATATGATCTTTTCACCATAAAACCGATCTCAAGTCTACATAATTCAAAGTTCCAAACGCATCTGAGTACAACACTCGAAATAATCATATAAATACTCCGTCCGCAACGTCCTACTTTTTCCTTACCGTTTTTATTGTCGGGGACGGAAATTTTAATCAAAACTAAATAAACGAATACGAAAATAACAAGATTGGATCGGCAGTCCCTCCTCTGTTTTTCCTAAAACAAACATTTTACTCCAAAATCTCAAATACCGCAGCCATTTTGATTCAAATTCCAGAAATTCACACAAATGTGCACACAATTCATTCAACCCACCAATTCTCTCCATCAAAAAATCCCCAAAATGACCTCGATCATGCAACCTTCACAACCCCTCTCCTCAGACACCTCAGATTACGATTCCGACAACACCACCAACACCAACACCACGCGCCGCCACGTGGACCTATCAAACACCATCTTCAAAGCATACCTTGAGATCCACGCTCATGATTCATCCACGTCATCACCCCATGATCTCTCTAAGATCCAATCTTTCCTCAATTCTTCAACTTCTGGAGCTCTCTCTTGCCTCATTTGCCTTGAACGCATCAAACCAGTGGACCCCACTTGGTCATGTGGTGGGTCCTGCTTTGCTGTCTTCCACCTTCATTGCATTCAAAGTTGGGCACAACAATCAACCTCATTGGCTGCCTCACGCGCCCTCACGCGCCTTCCTATATCGGCTGAGGTCGCGGCCGATACCTCGGTATGGAACTGTCCTAAGTGTAGATTTGAGTACCCAAAATGTGAAATTCCTAAAATTTATACTTGTTTTTGTGGTAAAGTAGATCACCCAGTTCATGATCCTTGGGTTTTGCCCCATTCATGTGGGGAGATATGTGGTAGGCCATTGAAAAATAAATGTGGGCATTATTGTCTTTTGTTGTGTCACCCTGGCCCTTGCCCCTCATGCCCTAAATTGGTGAAATGTAGGTGTTTTTGTGGCGGTTTTGAGGATGTTAGGAGGTGTGGGTTTAAGGAGTATTCATGTGGTAAGAAGTGTAATAAGGTTTTGGATTGTGGGAGTCATAGGTGTAGTGAGATTTGCCATGACGGGGTTTGCCCGCCTTGTAGAGAGAAGGGTGTGTACAAGTGTCAATGTGGGAGGGTGAAGGAGGATAGGGAATGTTGTGATCGGGTGTTTAGGTGTGAGAATCCGTGTGGTCGGAGTTTGGAGTGTGGGAAGCATGTTTGTGAGCGAGGTTGCCATGGGGGTGAGTGTGGTCAATGTCCGTTTCAAGGGAAGAGGACTTGTCCGTGTGGGAAGAGGGTTTATGAAGGGATGTCTTGTGATGCTGAGGTGCCCTTGTGTGGGTCTACTTGTGATAAGAAGTTGAGTTGTGGAAGACATAGTTGCCCGGATAGATGCCATCGTAGGCCTTGTGAAGAGACTTGTAGGGTTGTGATCACAAAATCTTGTCGATGCGGGGGTTTGAAGAAACAGGTAAAGACTCCTCCTTTTCGTTTGTGTGTGTGGTTTTAGTGTCGATGGCATAGATCAATGTGCACTAATTATGGTGTAGATGACTAGATTCCCTGCCATCAAGATTTGGTATGTGAAAGGAAGTGCACAAGGGAACGTGATTGTGGGCGTCATGCTTGCAGGCGGCGCTGCTGTAATGGGGACTGTCCGCAATGTACAGAGGTACATTTGTTACCATGTAGCCATATGCTTATCTTTGGTTCCTTTTCAGACTCTTTATTATTTAAAAAAATTGAAACAGGCGTGTGGCCGGAAGCTACGTTGTAGGAATCACAAATGTCCTTCTCCGTGTCATAGGTAAGATAATCTACCGAATATATTAGGTGGAGTTCATACTAGTTTTGATTGTGGTGCAAAGTCAATGACAAGATGCTAACTGTTGAATTATTGCTCCAGTTTTACTCGATCAGTACTTCTGTTAGCTCCCTGACTGAGCTTTGGTGTGTATTCTGAATTTATGATAGATGATCCATAATGGACTGCCTTGTGAATTTGCTGATTTAATGATGGTATGTTTATGACTTACTGATGTCAGATTTTGATAGGGAAGTTTTGAGTTTTGACGATCACATATGAGAGCTTCTTTCTATGGAAGTGTTTCTGGTTTTGCTCATCTAATATTGACAAGAATGCATGGACTGTGATGTGTAGAATTATTTGAATCTGATAACTATGGGGTTGAAAGTAGCGTAGGCATCTAGCTTCATTGTGGTATGAGTTCAAAAGAAGTAAGTGCGAATGTAGATTGAAACATACAGTGTTAGATCTGTGAGCAAGCTGGCGTTTTACAGCTAACAAGTGTAACCCATCTATCCTATTTGTAATATCCATGCCCAATGTTTATGGACACCATGAATCTATTTGGATCTGATTAGCAAATGATAATTTGTTTCACTTGTACAAAAAAGGCGCTGAAAATGATGTTTCTTTTGCTGTAGAGGTCCCTGTGCACCTTGCCCTCTCATGGTGACGATTTCATGTGCTTGCGGTTCAACTCATTTTGAGGTGAGAATCCGACCTAACTGAAGTGTGTGCAGTTGAGGTCTCTGAGACCTTTAGTTCTCGTATATCTTCAACAAAATTCCATCTTCATTTCCTTTTTTTCAGCTTCCGTAGCCTTATATATTAGCGTGTCATCTCTCGAACTTAGCTGTATTGCTGGTAGAAAAATGACGTAGCTGCTTCCCCCCTTTACATCTCCTACCAGGGAGCTGATTCTCACCTGTTGCAATTGACTTTTTCGTTGCGAAATGAGTTTTTATTAGAAGTCAGTTAGTTTTTCGTTGTCATGTGCCACTAATTAACAAGTTAATTTCTGTTTCTGCTATAATTATTTGTTTGACCTCGACACAAAAAGTTGTGTAGGTGCAAAGATTGGAAACTACTTAATCTGCAGTATATTGAACTCTTAATGGAACTCCTGGAAAAAAATTCTCTCTTATTCTTATCTACATTCTTGACAAGTGATAATTTCATAATTTTTATTGTGATAACAATGAGATTATGCGTACAAACTAGCCTTTTTACAGGAAGTGTAGTCGAAACTCAACAGGTCAAAATTGTGCCATCAATTATTGATAGCGCAATGTCAGAGCGTGTCAAATGAATTTATGCATCTTAATAGCTAAATTTCCTTGGTTGAAATGGTTATAAGACTTTGTGTTCATGGAAACTATCGTGTTCTTGGTTAACCCTTTAAACTTGGTATGCATGGTGCATATACTGCATAACATGTTTTGTACATTTGCCTTTTTAACAATTCTGTATATGTTGCCAGGTTCCTTGTGGTACAGAAAAAGAACAGAAGCCACCTCGTTGTCGTAAGCTATGTCAGATAAATCCTTTATGTAGACACAGCTCAACTTGTAAGGTGAATTTCACTGCTTTTACTTGCCAGTAGGAAATTTCCGCTTATTTTTCTGCTTTGAGCTCTAGCTAGTTTTGAACATTGTGTTCTTCTCTAACCCCATTTAGAGCTTGAACTGTACCTTTAATTCCTTGTTTCCAATTGCTTTTCTGTCCTTCGTGGCTTTGTCTCTACTCCTATATTTTTTAAATTTATTTATTATGTATGAATTTGAACGTAAAACTTGGTCGAATGAAATAGCCTATTATAAAAATCTCTACCCTGAGTCACTGACCTCCAATTATGAATTGTGTGTGTATGTATCATATTTATGATCTCCGTGCTAATGCAGACATTTTCCACTTTGCCAGAACTAAATTTGTATTTGTAATGTTTATGTAGCCACATAAATGTCATTATGGAGCCTGCCCACCTTGCAAGCTTCCGTGTGGAAAGGAGTATCCATGTGGTCATGCCTGCAAACTAAGGTTGGTATTCTGCTATTTGTTTTGACCCAAACAGATACAATTGCAGAAGAGACTCCTTAGTTTGCAAAATGAGAACAGCATCATCTCTCGTTGTTGTTATTTTAAATTTTTGTAGGTGTCATGGTCCTCGGCCTCCTCCTAACCTAGAGTTCACTCTGAAGCCAAAAACAAAGAAACAGAATTATCAGACTGAACCAACAGCTGGAGTACCATGCCCACCATGTCCTGAGCTTGTTTGGAGATCCTGTGTTGGGCAACACTTTGCAGCAGAAAAAATGGTTAGATTTGATATTCAGCACTCTTCATTATAGAAAAGCTAGTATAGTAGGGGGCATACCTGATAAGACCAGTGTCGTAGGCACATAGCGGTTATTGGGGTCCACAACCTCTTAGAAAAATATATTTTGGTTTAACAACCCAAACCTTCCTACCCGCAATTTGTGTGAACGCTTGACTCCTTGTGGTACTACGGCAATGTTGTTATAACTTATAAGTTGCTAAAAATTGGTGTATAACTTGTCCATTTGCTTCTCCACCTTTTTGCTCTTCTCAGATGATATGTTCAGATAATTCACAATATTCTTGTGACAACTTGTGTGGGAATCCTCTTGCTTGTGGCAATCATTATTGCACTAAGACTTGCCATGCACTTCGGCATTTATCATCTTTGTCAGATCAACATAAAAGAGGCGAGCCTTGTGAAGAGTGTACTCTTTCCTGTCAAAAGGTTACATTCTAGTATTCTACTTGTTTTGATTTGTTGACTTGTTATCTTTCTACTAAAGTTAAAATATTAACAATATTGTCTATGCTCAGGAAAGGACTCCTCCATGTCAACATCCTTGTCCACGGCGGTGCCATCCTGGAGAATGCCCCCCTTGCAAAGTTCTCTTAAAGCGTGCATGTCATTGTGGTGCAATGGTTCATGTCTTTGAATGTATATACTACAACACCTTATCTGAAAAAGAACAACTGAGAGTCCGTTCTTGTGGTGGACCTTGCCATCGGTAAAACCTAACTTCAATTACTGTTCCCTTGAAAATTTTATACGCAGACCTACATTTCTAGTTTCTAACATGTGTTTTTATTCACTTTATTTTCATTCTAATGTCTTTGGGGTTATCCTAGTTTTGCTCAAAGGAACCTTATGCAGTTGACATTTAGTTTACCCTCCTTGGGCGCTAAGTTATAAATTCTCATGGACTATACCTGGTAGATACAAAAATAAAAATAAAATTTGGTATATGGACTTGTGGTTATGCTGGAATGTTGCAAGATCTTGGAAGTCTGACGACCACTTATAGTGGCTCAAAACAAAGGAGAAAAGGAGGGAAATGATGGCGATGAAGATGTTGAAGGGTGATGGTGGAAATATTACTCCCACATGTGATGAGAGTAATATATTACACTATGGGGGTGGTGTGTAACTATTAGCCCCTTGATGATGTAGTTATTTGCCTATCTTCATCACTTACCTCTATCCACCACTTTACCATCTACCTCCTACTTTCCTTTGTATATTTGCTTTCATTATTCATGTAACGATTACTCCCAACACAGGCTAGCTATAAGCGTGAAATTTGTACATGGACACTCTTTTTGCTTGCAGTCAATGATGCCTAGAATATATGATAACTTCAACACTACTCCAGTGTATATAAGAGGCTTTTGCTTTTAGCGGGGTAAGGGGGTATTGGATGTACGCAATGTCGCAACCTTACCTTTGTACTGAAAACGTAGAGAAGCTGTTTCTGGAAGGCCCAGTATATAATGATTTCGTGTGAAAGTATTAGGAATGACTTGAGCTTTGATTCCCTATTTAATATTTATGACATGTCTCTTTTGCATGTGCAGAAAGTTACCTATGTGCACACATTTATGCCCAGAGATTTGTCATTCGGGTCTTTGTCCTTCACCAGAGAAATGCAGTAAAAAGGTGAACACTTTGGTTCGCTTCTGTGAATTTTCTTTCTAAAAGCCTATTACTGATTTACAGATGTGCTTTTACGGGTTATTTGTCTGTCCCCAAACACATGTATTTTTCTATAGGAGGCGTTCCTTGGTGTATTCAAATTTCTTTGTAATGATATCTACTTCGGTATTTGTACCTGTTGTCTAAACAAATATTTTTTTTTTGGAAAGGTCACGGTTCGTTGTGCGTGCCATAACTTGAAAAAGGAGTGGCTATGCCAAGATGTGCAGATAGCATATACAAAATCTGGGCGTGAGTCGAAAGATATACCTAAAACCCAATATGGTCTTAGACTTCTCCCTTGTGATTCCAGTTGTAAGAGTAAAGCCCAGGCCATTGAGTCTGAATTACAGCTTCGGAAACCCAAAGCAGTAGAGGTAATTATTTCTTATTCACATGCTTTTGCTGTCATGTTAAAACAAAAGTTATTTTCTTCTAAGATTCTGGTCTATTGATGCTGGGCTTGGTAACCAGATATACAGGCCCATCAAGGTCCACTTTACCTTCAGATAAAAAAAAAATCTTCTGAACTACTGATAACATGAGTAAAAGCACAATATGTGATTCAACTAAGTGAACTCGTTACAACTGCAGTCCTTGAGAGTTGAGACTATATAACCTTCTAATGGTTATGTATGTGACCAAGGGAGGTGTTGTATTTTTCACAGCAAGTCTCTCCATAAGACTCGCTTTAGTTTCTAATTAGGACTATTCATCTTACAGTTGTGTGAAGCCTAAGTTTGTAACTCCCTTTGTTACTGCCAACCGTTTAAGCTTGCGTTTGAATCGTTTTTTTTATACAAGGATGTGCAACTGGGTAAGGAAACCCACACTCATTCTCCACGACACTAAAGTACTAAACATGTCCAAAAAGGAAACATAAACTATTGGTTAGGACTTAGGACAAACCAAAATGGAATACATAATTGACAGAGATAACATAGAGTATTTTGCAATATTTGGTGCTAGTTTAAGTGCTAATATATTCTCCTTCCGTTCTACGTATATTGTCCCAGTATGCTTTTACTCCATCACGAAATAATTTGCATCTTTCGATATCTAGTATAATAAAAATGTGAACTTCTTATCTTTGGCTAGTTTAAATAACATAATGACAAAAAGGTAATTTGTTTTCTATACATGTAAATTCCTTGGGTCAAGAAGTGATTAATATGACCTTTAGTCAAATGAGGTCAATTTAAGTCGTATGGAGGGAGGACTCTCTAATCATTACTTGCTCAACAGAAGAAGGAAAGTGAGAGCGTAACCCATGTCCCTAAGCGGAGAAAAAGGCGTGAACAAGCACAAGAAACGAGACAGGTTTCAAAACTTCAGGTGTGTTAAGTGTGCTGTATCTTGTACTCTCTCCATCGTATTTATATTGACCCTTTACACATTATCCGTCAACTTTGGCGGCTATTTTCCCAGAATATGCAATAGTTATGATGTGTTAAAAGGTAATATGAAATTGATTATAATGGCAATCAATATGCATCTGAACAGAAATTCATCACGAGCCTGCAAAGGTTTGTTCTTCTAGTCCTTCTTCTGGTATTGCTGGTCGCTCTAGCGTACTTTGGTTACAAGGGTTTGCTGCTGCTCAATGACTGGATGAATGAAGTTGAAGAACGAAGAGCGAATGCCAAGTACCGAAGGGCCTAACCGTTTATCCATCAAGTCAGGTTGGTAAACAAAGACTGGATTTTGTAAGTTATACAGTTAGGAAATAGAAGTAATAAACTGCTTTATCAAATTTAGCAATTCTTTTTTTTTTTTGGTGACCCAAGGGAACACCCGAACACCCTGCAAGCCCGGGGACCGGGTAAG
>JAYMSF010000320.1:0-17320 GCA_036897335.1 Silene vulgaris | reverse complement strand
GCCTTGGAGGAGAGAAAATGGATCCCTCCAAATCTGTCCCCCTCCATTTCCCTTCACCCTCATTTGCTATCCAAACAAGGGATTTAAAATCCCCTACTCTCCCTCCCTTTCTTTTCCCTCCAAATCACTCAATCCAAACACACCCTAAAGGAAACTCCAGGCGAATATGAATGGCCTGGATAATTACCACTAATAATAATCCAACAATAAAACACAATCCTGTTTTGATCGTAAACATTTCTATTTCTCGATGGAGGCAGGGAAGGGGTATAACTCAATGGTGGGGTACTGGGGTGTCACCTTCGCATGGTGGAAGTCATGAGTTCAAGGATGATTCTCCCTAAGCCCGATGTAAGTTTTTCTATTTTAACTTGCTCCCACGCCGTGATTGAATAAGAATGAATAAGAAGCTCGTGGCATTGACGTGAGGGGTAGGGATGGCTATATATTTAGAAGCAAACTCCAGGCGAATATGAAGCGCATGGATACAAATTAAGCCTTTGAATGAAAGATAATTCTGAATCCGCTTTGTCTGCGAACAAGGAAGCTATACTTTGAAAAACGTAATCAAATAGAACCGACCTCGCAACACACATCATACAATTATACAACCCATGAACCCAAACAACCCCTTCTGATCACAAACTCAAAACCTCAAAACAACAATCCCTTTCTGATCGTATTATATATCTTCAACTCTTCCATTTAATTGTGCAGCACACACTTTGAAAATGTAAACAATCAAATCAAACCGACGTCGTAATACACAACACAAACTAATCAACAATCAAAACACAATCAAAAAGAACATCAAAGAAACAGAAAACCTTGAAAAATCAAAAACCCAATTAATAAACAAACATATAATCATCAAAACCCTAAAAAAAAAAAACAATTAAAAATCAAAAAATTCATACCAACAGAGGAAGAAGCAATAGCAGAACCACAACCAAAGGTCTTGAAAACAGCATCAACAACTTTACCAGAATCCGGGTCAACCCGAATCTGAAGTTTCATAACATCACCACACGCGGGCGCACCCACAAGACCCGTACCCACATTCGGGTCGTTCTTATCGAATGACCCGACGTTTCTCGGGTTATCGTAATGATCCACCACCCTCTCGTGATACCCACGTGTGACGGTAACTGCGGGGCCACCACCGACCCGGATACGTGATTGGGCTAACCCGAATAGATCCTTGCACCCTTTTCGTAGCATCTTTTTTGGGTTTTAATTGATTTTGTTTGGTGTTTTTTGGTTTCTAGGTTTTCTGTTTTTCGATGGAGGAGAAATTGGGGGAGGTCGTTATGCAGATTGTTGTGGGATTGAGCGGGTTTATGTGAGGTTTGACATGTGGCATCAGGCTGCCCTTATATTCGGTACGAATACTTGTGTGAGGCGGTTTGATTTTTGAACTAGGTTGAAACCCGTGAAATTCACGGGTCTATTTTTGGTCTTTTCGATAAGTACTTGGAAAATAGGGGCTATTTTTGATATTTTAATGGATGCGGTCAATAGTAGCTAGGATAAACATCTCTTGTTCGGTTATTATTGTCGAATTTAATAATCATGATCCTGATAGGAATAATATCATTACACATTTTATTATTTATTGGTGAATTTTTACAATGTGTAAATACTGTTTGAGTACTTCTTAATAGAGAAATTAACAAATACGGAGTAATAAGCATTGTCTAAAAATTAGCGGGTTAAAACCGAGTCAATTTACATTTCCGCAAAACAAATACTCGATCATCTCATTACCGAATCATGAAAAAAACAAAACAGTCGATCATGTCACTCACATTCAGTTTCATTTCTCACCGACCCCATCCGATTTCATGAGAATCGATCATCTTCTACCTCAAATCATCATCATCATCATCATCATCATCATCATCACCATCCTCATATATTCTCGATGTCAATCATGATCAACTCTATTTCACTGGCACCAACATGAAATATGGCCATTTGCTTTGAATTCTCGATCAATATTAGTACCTCTACTCGGGTCCGGTCTCATTCCTACTTAATCATATCTCTGCAAATCATTTTCAAGTCCGATAGGCCGGCCTCGGTGAGTTACCGTAGCTTAATTTCTACCTTCCTTTAGTTGTTTGATTATATAATGTCAATGATTGTTTAGTTGGTAGTTTAACTTGATCTTTCTTGACTTATGTAGATCTGTAATCAGGGGAAAAAAACGAAGCTATTAAACCTACACTGTATGGCGGAATGATCGGGTCAAGCGTCGAGTGATGAACTCAGATCTCCCAGATATGTTATGGCGAAATGATCTAATTCGGTGAGTATTCGTACCTTGATTATCAATTTCGCTCAATTATTTTGATTATATAATGCTAAGAATTGTTGTATTGGCAATTAATTTTACCTTACTTTGTGATTTTGTATGTTATGAATTGGGGAATGTAAATCTGAAATTAGTGAAAAAAACACAGCTATAAGTGATTTTGTCTGAATTTTGAATATTGAATCATTAATCCTATGCAACGATTTGTTGAAGTAAAAAATTAAACAGTCTGACTAATTTATTGAACTAATATTGATCAAATCTAAGGCAACAATGTACGCTGACAACATGCCTTTACAAATTATCAAATATTTCCTTGTAGACTACATTTCTGGTGACATTAGATGTCACCCCTTCCTGGTCACAAATGAGCACCTTCAAACCCTTTTTGCTGGTGACCCTAGAGATTGCAACGTATAATTGTCCATGACTAAAGACCGGCCTGGGGAGGTAGAGCCCAACATGGGAGAGAGATTGTCCCTGGCTCTTATTAATAGTCATAGCGAAGCATACAGACACTGGAAATTGTCTTCTTACGAACTTAACGGGAAATTTAGTCTCATCTGAAGGAGACAAAGATAATCTAGGTATATATACTTTGTCCCCTACCTTGCTACCGGTTATGATAGTTGCTCCTATAACGCGTTCCCCTAGGTTAGTAACCAATAGCCTAGTGCCGTTGCATAAACCGCGGGTTTGATCAATGTTTCGAAGGAGCATTACCGTAGCACCGATTTTCAACTTTAGGTTATGGTTGGGGATACCAGAACACTTAATAGTGTTGAGAAATTCTGTAGAGTACAAATCTTGCTGCATGTATGTATTGCTCTCTTCTTTGCTTATTTCATCTGAGCTTAAGTATTCTTTTTCAACCCCGGTAATTCTCGACAGTATATAATCATTCACTGTCTCTACAATTTCGTGCGTGGGAGCAAGAACTGCCCGTTCCTGCAAGTACTCGTGGTTTCCTAAATTTTCTTCCAGTGATGGATATGTGCTATTGACAATAGCTGCAATAGGATCAGTTGTTTGGGGTATTAGAATGTCTTGGGGCATCTCAATATCAACCTCTCCATCATTAGGACCACCGAGTAGCCCATCTCCCACCTTTAATATCCACTCTGAGAATTCCCTGATCTCATCTACACTGGAATTAGAACCTCCAAGTTGGAGACGCATATTTCTTGTAAGCTTCAACACCTTTATAAATTTTAAATAGGTAATTAAAAATGGAGTATAAAACCATATAAAGTATATTAGTAGGTAATAGAAAATTCGTATAAATAAATATTTACCTTGCAATGTGACCACAAGTATGAAGAACTTATCGAAGCGGCCACTATATCCTGCCTGCTCCCTTTTGGTACCACCGGTAGAATCTGGCGAAAATCGCCACCAAATACCACAACTTTCCCCCCAAAAGGCTTATTTGGGTCACCCTTAGACGATAATCTCATAACATCCTTCAAACTCTTGTCAAGAGCCTCAAAACAATTTTTATTGACCATGGGTGCTTCATCCCAGATGATAAGCTTAGTCCTTATTAACAATTCAGTTAAATCAGTACCCGGTTTTATCCGCGGACACGTGGAGTGCTCAGATGCATTGATTGGTATACTAAATCTTGAATGAGCTGTACTTCCATTTGGGAGTAGGATCGCTGCAATCCCACTTGAAGCGACAGGAAGTACAATCTCTCCTTCGCTTCTTAAGGCGGCGCATAAAGTCTTCCATATGAAAGTTTTTCCAGTACCGCCGTATCCATAAACAAAGAAGACTCCACCTTGTTCAGTCTTGACTGCATCCATTATTTCATCATACACACCCCTTTGCTCATCTGTCATAGATGTGATTAGTTTAACATGCTCTTCCTTTAGTGCATCTTTGTCATAGGATGTTTCAGCTAATATCAACTGGTTTGTGTCTCCCAATGTGAATGACTCATCAAGGGATGGCATATTTTCAAACCTACGGAGGGTGCTACCATTGCTTTTCAGCAATGCTTCAATCTCTGCCAGGGTATACTGTTGCAGCTCTCTGTCGCTAAGTTGTAGTTCTGCGGAGTTAAAGAAATTGAACTGTTAATACACGAACCCTTTAAAATGCTATCCATATATTTCATAGATCAGCTAAGGATGGACCGTTATACAAAAAAATTGAGTGGTTTCAAAATACCTTCATTACGTAGAGCTAAACGTCTCCTGTAAAGAATATCGTCGGACAAAAGTTGCCAGGTCTTCTCCCACACTAACTCCGGCTTAGCCAAGTTTCCAGCCATTAATAAGGTGGCAAAGAGGTGTCTTAGGTATACTGCCGATCCCCAATCGCTTGCTTCTGTAATAGCATCAATATATTCTTTGTCATCACCAAGCAATCCGCGAGCGTAACATGCTTCTTTAAACGATCCAAAAACTTCCTCATTAAACGTCCGTATGTCCTCGTATGATGTAGGACCCTTGACAAAGTTCAACAGTGTTCTCATATAATACAGTTCCCCACCATTTGGGGACATATGGTGCATCCTTCCAAGAGAGAATCCCTTTTCTCTAGGGGACCATCTCTTTTCACCCCTTTTCCACACATACTTCATCGGGAACTCAGCATATGTCAACTCTCTTGCTTCAGGATGGTGTTTGTTATACTCCATCCAGGCCAAGAACATTGTCTTGTTAATATTGTCTCTTTCAAGGACCGTATCGATGTGATCTTCATCATTAAAAACAACCCTCTGCTCATTTTTTAAGTGAAAATCCAGTCTTTCAACGGGTGGCGTGCGATAATGAATGTCGAACGAAAAAATTCTCCAAACAGCCTCGCACGGTGAAATATATCTGCAATCGTAATACCTTTGGATCTCGTCTATCTGATCTGGATCCTGATTATTGCGACTTGTGTGAGTGGACTGAACTGTTACTCGGTCATAGCCCTTATTAATGTACTTGAATAAGTACTTGATAGATCTGGCCTGATTGCACCACTCTACATTAATGTGTGCGCGATATTTCAGCAACAAAGTGGCATTATATGGCACGACATAGCTATTGTCAAGGACCTCACCACCCTTTTCAATCTTAGCTCCATTATCCCTCCTCCTATACCTAGGGTACCCTTCAGAGTCCACAATTGTTCGGTCATTGAATTTCTTTGGAAAATGCCTAGAGCAAATGGAATCAACCATACACGGAGATCGTGGATAATCAGGCCCACACGGACCGTGTATCATGTATTCCTTAACCGCCTCATACAAAACAGCATTGGTATCCGGATCTGGTATCTCTGCACATATCAGCTTATCCACATCAGCAACCTCGGGGAACTTATCATCTCGGTGTAAGAAGAGCAATATATGAGCATGAGGTAGTCCACGTTTTTGGAACTCAATGGTGTATACCACTGCAAAATATAAAAATAGAAAAGCGTGGATTAGTTCAGCTGGTTGTTCCTAAATTTGTGTGACTATAAAAGCATAATATGGTTACAACGCCGTAAAGCTAAAGAAACAACCTGCTCTTGTGCGTCCAAAAATATGTCGTTCTTTTAAGTCTTTCATGAGCTCTTGCAGCTTTATCTTGAAAACTCTCACGAGTATGTCAGGTCTGTCCTCAGACCTTAGTCCCCTCTTCTTTAGGAACCTTGTTATTTCTGGCCACTTTGGATTGCACGTGAACGTGATGAACAGGTCGGGATAACCACACCATTTGCAAATAACCATGGTATCCTGATAGTTCGCCTTCAAGTAACTGCGACCTCCTAAAAATGATGGCGGTACAATGATACGGCTCCCTGATGAAGATGGTTCGGTCTCCCCCCTTGCTACGGAAGCTGCTAGATTTTTAAAAGTCTCTGATCTCAGTTTTGGCTGGTTGTAACGGATAAACGAAAGCCGCTGTGATTCTACCATCATATAGCCGTCAACCAAGAATTGTTGGTATCCTTTACCCGCTGATAATAATGTTGAAGGTTCTTTGTCCAACGGTCGATCCTGTATACGGAAAGCAAAAAACTCACGTAGAGTCAGCTTATTACGTGGGTTGGATGCTTTGCTTGACTTGGAAATTGACTTCTCACTGTGCTTGATGCCGAGTCTGTAACCGTCTTCGCCGAACGGAAATAAGAGAGGATACTGCAAGGCCAAGTATGAAGGATGCAATTCAGATATGCGTTGCAATCGGCCGCTACGGTTCTCAATAATTATGTCCCTCTCATCTAGTGTTTCATCAATGTCCCCAACAATAAGAGCCGCAACCTCAGAAACTGTCGGGAGATTGTACGTTCTTCCATCAGTTTCTCGCCTGCTTATCAATCTCATCTTAACTTCTCCTTCCATTCCTGAGCTCATTCTATCCCTGACCATTCTGAACCTTTTAGCTATAGGATTGTGTCGGTCAATCATCTCTCGCAACTGAGTTATGAGTTCATCATTGAATTGTTGAGGATTTGTCGGGCTGCATATGACATAAATATATCAGTAAGTAATGCTGTTCTAAACATTTTATCAGGGGTTCTGCTTTCAATGATTTTTAGCTTATCCCTTACCTGACGGCATTTTTCCTATGCTGGACTTCTTCATCCGTATCATAAATGTAAAGTTGGCAGAATTTTGGGGGAGCTGAGCCTGGTGGTATCAAAGACCCTATTAAATGGAAATTCTGACCACCCATTTTGAACGTGTACGTTCCTCGACCTCGATTAACTGTATTGTCGATTTTTCCTCCCATCGAGGTGAATGAAAACATAGAATTATAAGCTCTGATGTTGTCAATAAAGTGCCGGCTATGCGGATGTCTTCGACTCAGAAGATCTCTTAATAATGGAGGAGGATGCTTCAACATAGGTAGTTCTATTGTTCCATCCATGCAACACAGAGAGAATGCTGGAATTTTTGGCGTCCTACTTTTTCGTACTCTTTCTGCATACCACATTTCTGCATGGCAGTGTCTGCAGTTATAATCCGGATCCCCAATATCCCAGTAACCTTCCAATGTTTCTGGTTCTGAAATTAAGTTAGTAGAAAAAGTTATGTTAGTAATGATTTATATTCTTCTTAGGATTATAAAATTTGACATACAATTTTCTTTCCAAAGCTAAATAGATGGCCCATTTAAAATTACCTTGCTCAATCTCACCAGCATCGTCATCATTTTGAATTGATGATGCCTCACATCTCGTCAAAGACTGAAGCATGTCTTCATTACTTTGGCAAGCAAGTTGTTGTTTACTGGCTGTGTTCATAGTTCTGGATTGTGCTGAGAAAAAAACTCCCGTTACAGAAAGTTAAGTAGGTGGTTAAATAAAACAAATAAGATAATCATGACTCGTTTATATTATACTCACCACTCGTACTTGATGACGCTCCTATATATGGGGGACACATATTTCTGGAGATGCTTTGAAGCATGTTTGTATTCTGGTAAATAGGATGTGTATTGGCTACGAATCTGGTCGCTTGGCGAGATGCTACAATATGAAGTGTATATAATTGTACTAAAATAGGTAGAATATAGGAAAGAGTTTAGATAATGAAACGGACATATATATATATACTAACCTTCATATGCTGAAGAAATATTCCTAGTCAATTCCTTCAGTATTTCCCTACTGTAGTAAGCAGGTTGTTTCGAGTTTACAAATGTGGTCATTGGAGTCGTCGCTGCAATAAAATTAGGGAGATAACCAAATGCAAAACAGTAGCTTAAACAGAAACTGAGATACATATTTTATCTCAAACATATACAATGATACATACCATTGTGACTTGATGATGCTTCGTATGTGGAGGCAATATTCATTTTTAAAGACTCAACTATATATATGTAGATAGCATAGTTAGTAGGGAAGAAATTTTTGAGAAATAGTGTTGAATCTGTCCAAAGTAATAAGAAATGTAGTTGTTAGAAATAGTTTTGATACCACTTGGAGGAGCAAAGTGATTTGAGGTCGCATACACACTCATCTGACATTCCCCACCATTATTGTTATCTTCTGCATTGCCTGCATTTGTATCAATATATTAATTTAATAGCATCTTTTTTTTTTCCACAGTACATTTTTTTTCTACACTAACACAGTTATTGGTGCTTTATGAACAGGTGGTGTAGTGTACCGGTGGCAGCACAACTCAGCGGTGTGGTAGGAGAAACAAAAACTCCAGTCGACAGGTCTTGATTCTTGCTCAACCTCTTTGCAGTTAAGATCTTCTTTCTATTTTCTCTTGCATTGGCTGCATCTATTTGGTGTGGTGCTAGAAGATGTAATAGAAAGTAAATTATGGAACATACATTATGTACTTGAAAAGTAACAAAACAGCATCATGAGTGGTTTTACATGTGAAATTTCATGGAAATACCTCTGAGCATAGTGAATGGTGGTGTTCCCGTGTAAAAGACATTTTGGTGAAATGGACATGTAGCATGAAAACTAATCGATTGAATTGTCGCTTTATTGCCTGTTTTCCTCTGGGATGCAATCAACTTTCGCTTTTGTCTTGCTATTTTAGAGCATATTTGACAATTTTGGAAATATTGGTATTGAATCGGTCCTGGTATCAATTAAGTACATGACTGATCAGAGTGATAAATTCTACTATCTATCGATGAAAACGTTTACATAATGAATGGATTGGAATGACGTACCACTATGGATAATATTACTCAATAGCGACGACTGGCCATTTGCATTAGGAACGGAAATCGTCGGTCTGATACTGTTGTTAGGAATAGACCCGCACTGACTTGATATGTGTTTTATGTTTTCTGGAGATAGGTATATTTCCATGTATCTTAAATAAACAGTTATACGATTGACATTCATAAATAATTGTCCATAAATTACCTGTGTTTCTTTTTTTCATTTCTGATTTTTTGGATCCACGGCTATTAGTTAGAGCACATTGAGTATTGGCCTTTCTCTTTCCTCGAACATTAGTCTCTGTAGATTGAGTATTCCCATTCAGGATGTATAATTGAAGTATCCAAAATAGTGTGATGCAAAATTACAGATTGAAATGTATAGGGCATACCTCTGTTGTCTTTGTCGTGTTGATGTATATTATTTGTGCTTTTATTTTGCGGATTGGCTACAACAGGAATTCATGGTTATGTAATTGTATGTGCGTATAAAATATCCATTTATTGTAAATCAAGTGGTTTATAAATACATACCTTCCATGGAATGACATGATTGCCTATTTTTTACCAGATTGGTTATGTCACTTAGAGGATTTACCACGCTGGCTGCTGAAGTCTGAGGTATGTCCGTACTCACCAATTGTGGGAAGGACCGTTCATTCTCTGCCATGATTGAAAGTTTTTTTTATTAGTATAGCATTTTTAACAATAAAAATGATTGTGAGTAGAACGAATTGTTTTACCTTTGTTGCGATTGTTTCCTGCTGTCTTCCTCTTCTTATCACTCTTGCCTGTATTTCTATTTGGAACAATCCTCTTACTTGAATCCTCCATAGATTATATTTGGTGTTGCATCATAAACTCTAAAGTGTGGAGGTTAAATAGTCACCAAACAATCAGATTAGGGTTTAGAGTAAGTATACTAAAGATTGAACACTGACCAAAATTTTGTTTTCCGCCAAGTCTGATTTTTTTCTTTTTTTGAAATTGAAAAATAATTTGAATCAAATTTTTAGGCGCTAACAAATTTTTATTTATCATATTCACTTAATATTCTTATATGGATAATTTTATGGGAAGTTATTTTACTGAAATCATATTCATCTATTGTGAATAATAATTTGAATGCAAATTTTAGGAGCCACTAATAATTTTTAAAGTATACTCCTTCATATTCTTATACTTTCACCAATCAATTAATTTCTCCACTTTCAAATCTTTGGTTACACAAATTGTTTTATGGAATAACTTTGATATCATAATTCTGTCCATGATAATGTACTTCTATATTAGAATTGATTGAGCTATATTTTAGGGTGGAGAAATAGATATCATATGATTTCAGTGGTCAAAATTTAGTTATTTTAATGGGTATCTATATTTTAGGGTTTATATTAGCATGCTATGTGATTTAGGGTCAATATTTTATTGTACATGTTAATTTATTTCTATATTAGAACTGATTGAGCTATATTTTAGGGTGGATTTTTACATATCAAATGATTTCACGGGTCAAAATAACATATAGTATATTTGATCAGCTATATTTTAGGGTGGATATTTCCACGCTATATGATTTAGGGTCAACGACTATATATATTTTTGGGAGTTCGTAATCTTTTATGCAAATATGGTGGGTCTGGACATCGGATAAGTGACTGCAGTAACCATAAGCAGAGATGAGAATTACTCATAGTTATTTTAGTGAAATTGAAAAATCAACAGTCTGACAAATTCCAAACACACGCACAAAGTTCAAATGATTTGGGTGTTCTAATACCCTTGGGACTACATATTCTAGGTGAAAGAAAATCTACTACTGAAATTGCTGAAAACTGTAGGGCTTAATACCCTTAACCTAATTATTCTTGGTTCTAAAAACCATAGCCTAATGTGATGATTTCTGTTCCGTCTCACCGAGATCACTCCTTTTCGAGCTTGACTTGGAGTATTTTTTTGGTGGTTGATAGTTTGTCCCCCGTGATGCGCACCTCACAATCATCATCATCACTGTTTGCATCTAACATCTTAGATAACGATCGCTTTAGGGGTGGGGTGGTCAAACTGTCACTTGCTGAGCTTTCGGACAGACATGCCTGCAAGAGTGATGATTGCTATAAGCACTTATGTAACATTGTATGAAATGAGTATGAAGAATACTCCACATTAAAATGAACAACATAAGGCAAAGTATACCATGTTTTGAGTCAATGCAACAAACTGTTTGGGCTTCAAAGCATGACACATGCTTCCAACTTCAGTTTCCTACGTTTAAAGAGCATTTTGAAATATAAGAGTGTCAAATAGACTTGGTGATGATGTATTATACATAGATAAAGATTATGGCTCACCTTAATTTCCAAGTACTTGGCTGCCCATCGACCCAACATGTCCTCATCATCAGTCATACTAAGCACTGTATATGATTTTGATTTCTGCTCCAAGTTGTACTTTGGGTGAACTTCGACTTTGAAGACAAATTGCTTGTCCATAAAAATGTCGAAATCTGGTATATCATCCTTCCGTCCATTCTGCAGGAATTATGTATGTTGTGATGAGAAATTAGTAGTAGATTTATAGAAAATTTTACTGCCATTTTATTATATCTTATTATAACTCAAATAATTCATTGCAGACAGATTACCTTTTGAAGGGCAGTAAGCATGTCCGCTGTAGAGATGTTGGTGAAGTTTGTGATGTGGGTCTCAAAGATCACAAACTCGGAGACTTCATGATCCGTACCGATGACACGAAACTTCACCTGGTACCTGAAGGATATTCTAATTCTCATCAGAGATACACTTTTCAAAGAGAGGTATGGTATCATATAAACTGAATATTTCTCAATTGATTTAGGAGTCCTTATAATACCTTGGTATGCTACTGTCAGCCCCTTCTGTTTTCCCAATGCACCTGTCCTTCTTGCAAAACCACCGACCTTCATCATTCTTGCTCGCCTTGGTCGTACAATGCTTGCAGCTATCGTAGTACCACTTGACATTCAAATCAACATCATAGATAGTTGCAACTGTCACGTATTTCCCAGCCTATATTTACATGACAAATACTATTTTTAGTTATAGGATGATTTTCAGTAATTATTCATAAATATCGTAATGCTGCTAGATAAGTGTTCAGCACGAAGCCCCACTGAATACGAAAACATTACCTTCTGACATTTCTTAATGTCCATGATTGAACTCAAATTATCTCCTGATAGCATGTCTTCTGACTCGCTCGAGATATATGATATAATATTCGAGTTACTTGGTTCATTACCGGAAGGTAGCCTTTGTTGCATTAGAAAAGTGTCAATCAGTTACTTTAGTAAGAAAACTTGTAGATCTAAGAATAATAAGAACAAACTGAGTATGCTTACTCTCCAATGAACGCTTCCACCTCTGGAATTGCATGGTTGAAGTAGAAGCGAGTTGCATATCTTGTAGTTGTCACCCTAGGCGCACCTAGATGATCATTTCAACAGATGTTTAATATTGTAAATTATCGTAATGCAGATAATTCAATAATATAAACGCGAATTGTTAAGTACCTTCCCACTCAGTTCGTTGAACACAACGGATGACAATTATTGCAGGGTCGGTGGTCTTTTTACATGCATTTTCAAAAGCTTGGACTAAACCAACATAGTCGTTCCATACCGAACATGCTAATATTTCCTTCCTGGGATAGGTAATTAGAATGCTTTTAGCAAACAGTACAGTGTTTATTTTACTGCTTTTTAAAAAAAAAAAACACAAAAGAAAAAAAGCAAACGGCACAGTGATTTACGTAGTAGTAGGAGTATTCTTACTTAGTATTCTCAAGGTAGATTGTCATACAACTATGACCGCCCTTAGTTGGTTTGACATCCCCTACTCCAGAAAATTTTCCAATGACATCTGGGTATATATGACCATGTGTGTGTTACAAATTATATGAATACAAAATTATATAGGAAGTTAATATTAGATTGTGATACGGTATTTGGTGTACGTACCTATGAAATGCTCATCGGATATTTTTTCGCCCAAAATGTCACCAAATTCCGCAAACTTGAAACCATACATTGGGATTGGTAGATTGTGCACCTCCCTGACTACCGTAGGATACGCAAAGTAGATGCGCAATTCACCGGAAGTTGCTATTTCCGCCCCCTTATTTGCACTGACGTTGAATCTTGAGAGTCTGTAAGTACGGCCCTCGTTGATTCTTTCCTTGAATTTGTAAATGATGCTTTTGCGGATGGTTGCTTGAATAAGATTGTCCTGTATGTTGTCATAAATATGTTATTTAAGGTATCATGATTATACAAATCATGACATTCAACTTTGAATAAGAAACAGAAACATGTGTAAATGTTAAAAAAAATGTGATACCTCTGCATCTAACAATAGCATCTCTATTGCCAAAATTTCCTTGTTGTTGTAGAAACTTTTGCGTTCCCACAAATGCACAACACGAACGGAAATTTCAGCGGTGAGCATATCCTCTTTCAGGTGACGTATTGCGACGGGAGTGCAGTTGATGGCCATAGCGTAGGTGGTAGATTTTTTCTGGTGATTTTGAGAAATATGAAAGAAGGATGGTGATGGATGGAAACGTGTGGTTTGATGTGAGGTTTTATAGTGTTTATACTGAATAGGGTTTAATTGATTATTTTTGTTTCTTGTTTCGATTTTGCAGTAGTCGGATATTTTATTTTGAGAAATAATGTATTTTATTTTATTTGGTTAAGATATTAAGAATATTAAGATAGTAATGCAATTTCATATGATATATGATGTATATTCAGTTTAGTATTTTAGGAATAGTGTGAATAGGAATACTGAATACATCTCAAGGTTAGATGATTCCCTTCCTAAAATATAGGATTTGATTTTATTTAATTTCATTCCTTATTTAACTCCATTATTTTAGGCAGTTTGGTGAACATTCCGTTTTGTACTGAATATTGATTGATATTGATTGATATTCCGTTTTTTTTTTTTTGCTCAGTTAGATTAGTGAATGTATTTTTATTTTTATTTTTATGTCGACACGTCAGCTTTAAGTGTAGAATTGTGTTGACACGTCAGCATTTTGGTTCTTGCATTAGTATAGTATATGATGATTGGTGTATACCATCCAATTCTCCGGATTTGAAACGGTATGATCACTAAGGCGGTAAAACCCCACCTCATGAGTTTTAGCAGTTATGTACTTTTAGAACAACCTTTATTAATAATGCTAATAAAAGGGCGATACAAAACTTTAGTACCATCCATTTACACCGACCGTATCAATTCTACTTATATTATTCAACCCTTTACACGTATTTGATCGTATAGTAATAACATTATTACAAGTTTACATTACAAGTACATGAATACACGATAAACATGGGATATAATTTATTGTCAAACTGGGTGTCCCAAATTATTACCCAACAAAATACTAAGGGCATCCACATTGAAGAGTATGTACTCTTCCTCTTATTTTCTCTCTTTTCCACTATATTTTTGACACTCACATTCTCTTTCATCCAACTCATTTTCCACTATTTTCATCCTCCTCCTATTCTTCTTCTATTTTTTTCCCTACATCAAAGAGGATCCTCTCTACTTCTTCTTTCATTTTTTTAATTATTTTTTTTAATGAGAATTATGTAAAATAAAATGCATATGCAACAATTTTATTGGGGAGTAGGCACTTGGGCCAAGGTTATACTTCCTCTAAAAATAGAGGAAGTCTTCCTCTTCCTCCTTCAAAGAGGGTGTAAAAATTAATCCCACATTGAAGAGGATATCCTCTTTGAGGAGAGATTGTGCTAAAAGGATGCACCATCCTCTTCAATGTGGATGCTCTAAAATAAAATGATTTAATGTGGAAAGAAGCCATTAATAGAGAAGCCTCCATCGACAAATATAGTTTGTCCTGTGACATAAGAAGCTGCAGGCAAACAAAGAAATGCAACCACCGATGATATTTCATTTGCTTCACCGCCTCGTCCCAAGGGTACCCTTGTCTTCAAATCTTTTAACATTCCATTTTCATCATTAAACAACTGCCATTTTGTAAAATCAAACAAATTACGTCAGTGATGGAGCTAAGGAAGGTCTAGCTCGCAAAAATAATAATAGTCGCGTAATAAGAGAGAAATATTGAAGGTATAATAGAACATTACATCTCTGGTAGGAGCAGTTATTATGGTTCCAGGAGCAATTGCATTAACTCGAATATTGTCCTTTGCCCATTCGCATGCCAAACTCTTAGTTAATTGGTTTAATGCGCCTACATATCGATTAGTAAAGGCCAAAAACAATTTTAGAGAATAATTCGACTACATATTTTTATTAAAACTCTAATAATTCAATAAAGTAACTTACGGAGTACTTCTTATCAATTTTAAAATTTCGATGAGTTAAATCAAATACAGAGTACTAATAAACGGAGTTATACCTTTAGCAGGTCCATAAACAGATCCAATCGCACAAGCAAATTGACCAGCAATAGAAGAAATGAATATTATGGTGGCTGTATTTGAGGTCTTGAGGAGTGGATATGAGAGTTGTGATAGATGGTATGCTGACTCAAAGTTAGTCCTCATTACATGAGAGAAATGCTCTTCTGTACAAGTTGCAGTTGGTTGTCCACCAGATACACCACCACCGGCGTTATTCACCTGAATTGAACATCAAATATATAATTACGATAATAAACATCCATTGAATTTACTAAAAATGAAAATATGCCATAATTCAAATTCAAAGAGGTAATAATCTTACAAGAATGTTCAATTTTCCATTGAAAACAGAGGTGACTTACTCTATCAACTTTTCTCTTTGAGGCCTCGATGAAACATCACATACTGAGCCGGTTATCGACATACCTCTAGACTTCCAATCACTTAAGCAAGTTTGGAGATCAGTTTCATTCCGAGCACATGTATGCACCCTCGCTCCTAACCCTACTAGCTCCTCTACTATAGCACGCCTGCCCATATATGAATCGGAACATATTTAAGGAACTCTCAAAGTTTGCCCGAGCTTTTTACAAGAATTATAAACATTTGCGCCGAAGTCATGATTAAGAGGTACTACTACAAGTTGTAGTTTTGTCAAATGACTTGTAACAAGTATAAATTAAATCACGATAACACAAGATCATATCTAAAATTATGTACGAATATGCATACAAAACCAAGAAAAAACAAGTATAACGTAAATTTGTTTTTGTTCACTTGACCTCAGAAAGAAAAATAAATGACTGAGACGAAAGAGTATAAATTAATATATCGAGTAGAAAATGGAGTAATACCCGATGCCTTTGGTACCACCGGTAACAAGAGCGGTACAACCCGCTAGTGACCAACGTTGGTTGCTACCTATAGCTGCCATCTTTCAATTTTTAAGTTTTTATTCAATTTTACTAAGTTATTCTTTGTTTGATTATGTTTATTTCTTGACTTACATGAAGTTGTGATTTGTGAATGTCATTTATTTAGTACTATTTATAGGAGATTACTAGGAGAGCTAAACTTTCTATTTATGGTAGGTGTTAATCCTTGACCTTGTTAATTCTTGACTTCTTGTGTATAAAGAAGTACTCCTTAGCACGGGTCTTAGAGACGTCAAAGACCATAGGATTGTAAGTTCGTAACCAGTTCATTTCGTTTTGTAAGATGTTTTAGAATGTTTCACAAATTAAAGAAAAAAAATCATCAAAAATGTTACATTAATGATTTACGTATAGTACAATATAAAAAGAGAATAACTATTTATTACCTTTTCTTTTCCGCCTTCTCTTCTATTTTTTCCTCTCACAACCTTTAAAATACTGTATATTTTGCTTCATTCACTTGTCTTCTAACCCCATATAAATATACTAGTTTAATCGATTGTGAGAGGAGAAAAGGAGAAGGCTGGAGAGAAGGTTGATAGGAGAAGGTCTCTCATGTAAAAAAATGTCTAAAAGAACTTATGAAATGAAACAAATCGGAAGGAGTACTATGTATTTGTCTTAATCTATATATACAAAGTATTTTTAAAATTTTCATGAGCGTGCAAATAGAAAGAAAGGGAAAAAAAAAATTGCTCACGCAACTTGATTAAAATACATTAAGGTTGTGTTTGGCAACTAAAAATTCATTTTGTTTGCATAAATTTAACTCAATTATAAAACAGTGATATTCAATTTCAATTTCACTTGCAAAAAAATTGTTTGGCATACCCGTAAAACTCAATTATAAATTTCAATTCCGGAAGCGCTTTTTGAGCATCTTAAAATCACAAATTCTCCTTGAAGACATGACATATCCGTCACAAGGAGAAGACGGATACCATTTTATCTTACAAAGTAACCACTTTTTCTCTCTCTGCAACACTATTTATGTGGTCCC
>JAYMSF010000319.1:0-17386 GCA_036897335.1 Silene vulgaris | reverse complement strand
TTTGCGGAAACGTAGCTCCGTCCCGGTCGGGGAAATATCAAAAGAAAAAAAAAAAAAAAAAACAAGGCAATGGAATCAGAAACAAAGGTTTAATAAATTTTAAAAAAAAAAAAAAAAATCATCACGGAAAAGGGAAACAAGCCAGCAAAACACCTGTGTTGTACTGTGATCCCAATCATAGCACAATCAATAAGTGAAGGGAACACCATTGATGGGATGAATATTTGTGGGCAATATCGGATGCATCTTGAAGCCAACAAGAAACAATCATCAGCAATATCTGGTCTGGAAGTAAAATCCTGGCACAAAACCAAATATAATTGATGCCCAACACAAAAATCCCTGAATTAAGGAGTGTTACAGTAACTGCAGAACATACTTTAATTGTTGCAAGAAGACTTGCCGTCCGTCTAAAAAGGGCCTCGACTAAATTTTTCAGATATTCCGAACCTGAAGGATCCGAACCGAATATCTGCAACATAAAAATCCAGATGCTGATTAGAAGAGAGAGTACCCAACAAAACTTTGAGAAAGTAGTCCGTCCTATTCAGGATATACACCCAATTTCTTTCTTTGGTTATATTATGGAATTGTCTCATTTCTGATTTTGTCGAGTTTTTAATAGTGAAGTGTCATTTTGGCCCACATTATCTGAAATCAAGTAACACCATTTCAGTAATTGACTAATACCCCACCTAATTAACATCCCAATCCCAATAACAATTGCTTACCCTACCTACATGCCTCCTATATACTTGCGCCAAAAGAAAATGAAGCAATTCCAAAGTACTTTGTATAAAAAGTAATATATACCTTTATGACTTCACTAGAGAGATATAAAAAGCACGGCTGGAGATGGTGCTGATAGAGTCCTTGTATCTCCTCCAGCATTGCTCCAATTGTGACTCCCATGAACCTTCCGGAAGTTCTTACCTTTCAAAACAGATGATAGGATTGTGTTTGTATTGAAGCATACAAAAATTGAAACAAATCCAAGTGAAGCAGAGTATATAAAGCAGTCATCACTATCAGCAACGTGAGTAATAAATGCACACACAGTGCTAATATAGAGCATTAAAGCATGAGAGGATTGTGCTATATATTGAGCTCCTCTTGGACATGACATTTTCGACATTTTCATATAAAAAAAAAGTCATTAGTCTATAATTAATCCACATGTATGGTAGTGAAGAAAAAAAAACAAGGCATGATAGCTAGCTATGCAAGCAAAAAGCATATTTGGCTACACTGAAAGAATTAAAACCAGTCCACCATTTTAATGGATTACTTTCACACATAATTCTGTAGCATCATTTTCATCTTTGTGAATGAACAGGCTATTTTTTAGTACACTACTGGAGAATTTCAATTTCGAACTGCAATCTAGAAACCGATTCACTATTATGTACTGTTACCATTGTTGATATATGATGAGCTAACAAACCCCAGTTCCTCTTTGCGCAATCAGGAAGGTCACTTGCAGTTCTACTTGAGAAAACAACTTTAGCTCAAAAAGACTTACCGCATATTTGCATGCCTTGCAAAGAGATTCCATTGTCCGCATGTCCCATGCACGCCTGTGATTAAGAAATTTAAACATCTCTGTGGCACACTGTCTAAAGACTAAACACATCAATCATAAATTTCTGACACTTACGCATCGAAGATGGTTTTGAAAATTGGCCAGAGCCTCTGTATTGCATCTGCCACAGCCTCAGGGTGACTGACATATCTGATATGACAAAAACTCAGTTTCTCAGACAAAGGTTTAGGACTTAGGAGTTACGGAGTACAAGTTTAAGCACATTCTTATACCTAAAAATATATGCAAGACGGTCTATATGAACAGTTAGCTCGCGGGGACCCTTTTGTCCCAAAATAACTGGGCCTTGGTTGATCATTTCCTGATTATTCAGATCATAAAGTAACAACTCATTAATGAGGTTGATGTAAAAGTAAAACACTGCCTTGATAAACTGCCATCATTATATTAAACCTGAAGGGGAGTGACAACAGGCAGGCATAGTGCTTCCACTGCCTTCTTTGCATGGTCCGGAGGAAGTTCAGTGATCACCATGCTGCATAGCAAAAGACTTGTCAGACTATAGCACAACGCAACACAGACACATGCTTAGTCTCTGAGAATTTCCAACAACGATACCTAAGCGCTTCAACCAAGTGAAGTGAGTCTTCAGGAGATACTCTTAAGTTTCCTCCAGCAGCATACACGGCACTGTTGTAGATATGAAAGAGGCCATCCAAAGATCCACACAGCTTTTTCCGACAATCTTCATGCAAAATAATTAAATTTATCATTGAAGAATATGGAAGCAAGACAGATTTATGCATTAGATAGTCATAGATAAGACCATGATACAAGGAGAAGGCACATCTTTAAAGGATCTCAATGAAGATATAAAAAAAGTTAAAGAGTTGTCCGCATAACAAGTTTAAATGCCAATAACTATTTCACAGTTGAGCTTCATATCAGTAAATATAGCAAGCGCATGTACACCGGCACACCGCTCACTATCTGGAGGGAGAGAGAGGATAACAAGTTGAGCTACAATGTAAAAGGTGAATAATTCGTCGGATGACTCCCCATTTGCAAAGCCTAAAGTTGAAAGAGGTGGCTCTTTGGACAGTAAGAGAGACCACCTATGTCTCTGTCATTTTAGCATAGAGGTAAGGCTGCGTATATCCGAATCCTCCTTACCGCAGGCGAGTACAACTGATGCATTGGTAATGTTATTGCTATCGTATAAAATCAAGAATGGATTTATTTCCCGGCAATACCAAATCAAGAATGGTATGCCTAAGATCTTATGGGGAATAACGAAAAAACGTCTATAGCATAAGCACCAGAAGTTAATGAATCATACCATTACATATATGTCTGAATGCCAACGCAGCAGCTGCAGCAGTATCTTCAGATGTGCTCATACCGCTCATAAGTATGTCCACCAGTGAAGGCAGAATTAAAAGCCCGTTAGACGAAGCATCAAGCCATTTTGAGTATGCACCAATTGTCAAGCAGACTGAACAAGTTAAAACAATTACAGAAAATTCAAGCATACACTCGCCAATTTGCAGGTACAATAAACACTAGTACAAGATGGGCTTTCACAATTTCCCGACAAGAGATATCAAATCTGTAGTGTGTTTTACCTGTGTTGAGTAGCTGAGGATGATGGGGAAGCTTCGTAAGCATAGACATTACCTGCAGTGAGTCATATTACCATGAGAACAGAACACTGTAATCATGTAATGTACATAATGGTTTTTCGTCCAACAAAGTCACCATAAATACAAGGTTCCGCCATAGGTATAGGCTTATAGGAGTTATACCCCTTCCCACCAAGCTCAGCCTTCTCATAAGGAATCCAATACTACACTGGAGCTCCTTTTAACAATCCACCAATTTATATTGAAAGATTATGAAGTGCAAAAGACAGAAAACCTAAATGGTCTAGAATCTAGAATACCAATAACGGAATAACTACGATACAACTATCAGAGCTTGTTACATGATATTTTAATTCGCGTTATATATCCTTTTAAGTTCACGAGACATCAGTATCTTAATTACAGGTTAATATTCAATGTTAGTGTTTTATTAATCTGATTTCGCGGAAACGTTAAAGTGGCAAACTGGAGAAGTTTTATGAACCTGGGGCATCACTTCCGCCTCCATACTTGGGACACACTCTGATATCGCCCTAATGCAGTACAAGGCAGCCTCAGCTGGACGCCACCCACGGCTTTGGTCATTTCCACAGCTTGCCATAGCCTGTAGAATCAACACCATTTAAAAAAAAAAACAGAAGCTCAATATAGCTGATAAGCATACTATAAACTTTTTGCAAGTGTTCCCACAAAACAGAGTCTGTATTCTGGAGCCATATATAATGCATAATCAGACCAACAATAAAAGTTCTGAGATGGGCTTTAGTGTTTGACATAATGTCCGATATTCCAGTTTCTGAGGGGCAGGTGAAACAAACAATATAAAGCAAATAGAATTTATGACCAGTCGCCCACCGGCCACCGCATGCCTTCATGATCATTTTAAAAAAAGCCTTCTAAGAGAAAAGAAGGCACTATCCAGTTATTTTATTTAAATTTAAATGGAGGAAGAACTCCAAATATGAGGTGTAAAGAAAAGCTTTCGTATCCATAACAAAAGGAAAGAAAAAAGGGAGATAAAAACAGCAGAAAGTCGAAATAGTAAATAAATACCTGAGCCAGTTTCATGTAAAGTATTTTCAGAACTTTATCGCCACCTAGAATCAGCGCTGCATCAACTAGAACATCCGCAACAGCTAACACCATCAAGAATTCAGATCAGTGCCAACATAAGCAAAAGATAGGCCACAGTAACATGGAATGGATTACTCAATAAAGGTGATACTTATAGAAGACGCAAAATACAACCACTAGCACTTTTGTTTCTCTTTACATATTTGAAACCCGTGGAGATGAAAAGTCAAACAAAATACAAAATATATTGCATCTATATCTTTCAGCTGCTGGAACAGGCATGTAGATACTATGTATGCTACTCCCTGCATCCCAATCATTTGTTTACCTTTTATATTCTTTGTGAGGGGCATTTTAATCAAAGATAAACAAATGATTGGGACGTAGGGAGTATGTACTAATGGTAGAAATTGAATATTACCATATCTGGTTTGTTTAAAATCTTTAAGGTCCTCCTTTGAAAGCTCCATATAATCATCCGGGTATTGAACCCGAAAACTAACCTGTCAAGGAAAACCAGAATGCTGGAATTATTGACATATAGCCATCGGTGTACAGAACAAAGCCACATAGTGTTTCATATGAAAACAAACAGGCTAAAACAAGACCAGTGATTTAGGAAGAGCAACTGCTCTAACAAAACAGACAATAGACTGCAACTTGCAGAGGGAGCACCAGCTGTATGGTTCCCAAAGGAAGTTTTCCTAAAGCCTTAAAAAAGCCAGCACCAAGATTGACAATCACTGAACGTATGTATAACAAGATGTTTAAACACGCTCCCAGAGCAGCTACATTTAATTTCAATAGGATCTAGTCAACAAACTCAACAAAGGTCTTGATGTGTAACCATTCAAAAGCACAAAAGAGCAAAACTATTTGAAATTTTACATATAATCCTCAAACTCACCAAGGAGACGAGAGATTCATATGAGGAATTAAATATCAGCAATCTCCTGTTCCTCTCGGCTTCAATGGATGCCTCATTACCATAAGATAAATACAGATCCCTGGAAAATAATGAACAGATTAGAGATCATCACCGGATGAATTTAACAGAAGACATCCATATGCTACAGAAGACCCCACCTTTCAATCAAGTAAATTTGTAGATTGTGCCAGAAGTTAAACGTCATCGAAGCAATTTCAAACTCTGTGTGTGAGGCAACTTCTAGCAATGCGTTCACTATCATCATCGCTTCATCAGTACCTGAAAGAGAGTAAATCAAGAAACGAATAAGAAAGCTCATGCAAGAAAGTCGCTATAAATAGTCAACAATAGCCACGACATACAATATGGTACAGCCACGGTTACAGTAACAATTGCGAAATCGCATATCAGGGTATCAATGATGTGACGCGACAGATTGCAGCCATAATTTCAATAACATTTACCAAATGCGTTAAATCCTCACTTATTCTTAAGATCTTTAATTGGGGTTGATTTTCTATGTTCAAATGTTTATAACTTATCGTCTCTCTTGTGGGTTGTGACCATTTATTACAATATATACACCATTTACAAACACATGTTTCGGCGTTTCCCCAAAAAGATCTGCCAGTATAGGTCATAAAATATTACTCCGAATAAAGCAGCGCTAGTGGTGAAAATTTAAAATACAGGTTGACGCGGACAAAATATGACATTTTTCAATGGGGTATTATAATTTATACAATGGGGGATAACACAGCAAAATTGATGGCACTGATGGTGATGGTGATGGTCATGATGATGAAGACGACATGATGATGATAATGCACCATGTGGTGATAGAAAAGGTTGCATTAAGGAATGAGGCAAGTATTAAGATAATTCATTTAATCATATATAAGTAACCCAACTTTTTATGACAATAATTAAGGAGAGTCTTAAGAGTCAACGCAAACAACAGACAGCAATGGCGGGAAGGACCAAACAAAGGATGCATGCTTACCAGTTGCAATCAATTTGACATATGAATCACCCATATCAGCAAACAAACGACCAATGGCTTTCACATCTTCCTCGTCCTGGTGGCATAGAAACAAAAAGGAAAAAAAACAATGGAGGTCAATTGATAAAATACGTAAATATTAAATTAGAACCTCTAATAATAATACAAAAAATATTAAGGGCATATTCAAAACTATATCAAACTCAGAATGTGACAAAACCAAATATATCATAGATATGGAAAAAGGCACCGTCACGAATCATAGGAATTCCTCTACAAAAATTAAAACTAATTCCAAACAGAAGGCATAACAGTCAAAACCACACATATAAAATGACAAAGGTAAGATTACCTTTGAACGGTCATTAAGTAGAGGCCTTAGATTCATTACGTGAGGGACAATAACTTGAATTAACGGTAACTGCACAGAAGCATCAGAAGAACTTCCGGCTGCGGAGCAATGGATCATCTCCGAAACAGCTACAAAATCAAAGAAAAATTCCAAGCAAGAAATTTACTCAATAAGGAAACAAAACAGCCATGGCCTCCAACAGTACAGCATCAAGTTATAGAAACCCAAATACTCGGTCCAAAATATTAGAAATTTAAAAATAATCGCCATGTAAATCAGTCACTCGTATCTGTAGCAAATTTACCTAGGGCCATGTCAATGACTGGTCAGATAGGTATAGTTGCTTCACAAAGATTGGAGTAAATGCACAAAAACCAGACATTATAGTAAGATTGCTTCGTCAAAACAAAAAACCAACACCAAAAAAGACAAAAAGCTAGATGACATGGTGAAAAAAAAAAAAAAAGTTTTGGTAACAGTTTAAACAACAATAATAAAGACAAAATAATAAAATAGAAGAAAGTATATTTGTTGTTTAAAACATATATCTGTCGTGAAGTCACAAGATCAGGATGTACGCTAGCGGGTAGCCTTCAATGTGCATAACAGTGACTCAGTGAGTATGACTTAGACAGATAATGTCATGGAAATTAGATGGGTCTTCAAACCCTGGATTGAAGGAAAAGGGTGGGATATATTCATAAATGAGAGAAATGAGAAAAGAAAGAAGTAGCATAAAAATTATACCATTCACTGTAGCTTCAGAAAGTATATCAGAATTCAAGCTAGAAAGAGCTGTAAGAGCCAAAGGATGAGAAGCAAGCACAGAAGGAGAAATCCTGAAAGAAAAAAGGCACCAAATAAATCTCTAAAGCAACTTCAAAGAGTAAATAAAGAAGGTTAACGCTAGCATATTTGTTCATCGCATAAAATCCCTCACCCTTGTCTCAAGCGGAGCCAAGAAGCAAATGCCTCAAGAACCTGGAAAGTAATTAGTTCCAAAGTATCAGAAGGAGCAACGGTTTCACACCCATCAGCGGATAGACATAACTGACAAAACATCTTTTACATAACTCAATACACGAAAAAGTATTAGATGCCAGAATAAAAATAGAACCTGTTCCTTGAGTTCACTGGCATTCAAACAAGCAGTCAATAGGCTGAAAGCAACCTCCATGGCAGAAGTAAGCTCCTTCTCAAACTGGCGACGTCTTTCAGGACGAGCTGATATTCTATAATTAAAAACCTCCTGTTTCCATACACAAAAAAATCTTGTGAATGATTAGAAAATGTCAAATTAATACATTAGAAAAAATTGAGAATGAATGTAGTGGAACGATAATCAAAGGGTAAGAAGTGTAGAAGCGCTGCTGCCGGCACTTCGCCACCCATATTAGGTAAACAAGAAGACTACTGAAGTGCACTTAAAATTAACCTAAGGATCCAATGCCAAAAAAAATTCTAACGTTTCAAATAACTACAGCTACAAGAACTTAGTAAAATTCCTGCCACGAAAACAATTAACTAACCATCTCTCTCTAGGGAAGAGTCAAGGTCAAGACATAGCAAATACTGATTGATATTTTTCTGAAACTAGAAATGCCCATATTAAAAGACGCAATTAAGTTCCAAAAGTCAGAGGGCAAAACAGTTCGTTTAAGTATAAAGTATATCAGGTGACAACTTTCAATGAAATGCACAAAATCCCCTGGCTCCTCGGGCGAAAACTGGTTTATGGAAAGCAAAAATAAGCCGAGGTAACACACAGGTAGTAGTAATCTACATACCTCGGGTAGAACCTTCAACAGCTCTAAAAAACTTGGAATACATTCTGGACGAGAATTCATTTCATTATTCAACCAAGTCATAACTCCTCCATCTCCCCAATCTTGGACAGAGACATGAACAGCCAATGCAGCCACTGCAAGGCTAATCTAGAGGTCCACATAAGAAGAAATATCGTGTCACTTAGAGAACTATATAGAGAAACATGATGATATCTATTCTGATTTCCACAGCATATTCAAACAATACCTGGGTTCTAACTTTAGGAGGTCCGTGGTAAAATTTCTTTAGCAAGCTCTGCAACAGACAACACCACACAGTAAATGCATGACTATACAGAACTACGTCTTATGCATGAAACTATGATACCCCAACATATTTGATACACATTATAAAATTGAAGAACGGAGAAGGGAAAATTATAACGAAAAATTACACAGTACGATTCAGCAAATTTTAAATAAATAGAGTTCTGTCTAAAGGTTAACATGGAAACTTTGTAAAACTCGTAGCAAGAGTTTCACTATATTTATCTTTATGTTCGTCTAGAGTTGTACAATCTACCCTTGATTTGAACAAAATCATATGTTATACGAGTATTTCTTTATTCATCTCCAGGTAATTTTTAGCTCTAATATCATTTCTGTTTCTTTATGTGATTTGCTACATACTATTCGAAGATTGAGTTAATTAACTAAAATGGCCCAAAAAATTCAAACCGTCTTAGATTTTAGTTGCCAACATACAGAAAAATATTTTTGGACAAATGATATTAAGTTATTAACTGGACATACTATATTTAGTAAGAACAATCTACCATTTACGGCAGTCACTTACATTCAAAGAATCCCGTAAAGGACGAAAAGCTTCAATAGGTAGCTCTTCGAAATCCCGTTGTACCTAATTTATGAAGGAAAAAAAAAAGATTTCACAAAAAGGTTAAGAGACATCCTACGACTTCAAAATGCACTCTAGTGTGAGAGGACATGAAAAGATAAAAGCCAGAATTTCATACACGATACCTTGCTTCTTAAAGTTTGTGAGCAAAAGATTAAAGTTTCCAGATTGCTAGTTGGATCATGAAGCAGATTGTCTGCAACCTACAACAAAAGATAAAAGAGTTACTCCTTCTGGCACAAAAAAAGATAGGAGTAATATTTTCCTGAACTTTTCTGCACAAAAAAACTTGCATGTTTGTCGAAAGCATACTAACAGCTTCTTGCGGGAATAACTGGAACCGAAACATTGGTTTAGGTGTACAAGAAATAATACTCATTTACCCATAACTGAAGTATCCATTCATTTTTTTTACTAGGTTCAAGGAGCTCCAAACTCATAAGTCATAACTTCTCAGCTTTGAGTCAGACTGGGCAGGATCAAATGGTTAAGCTTTAGTTACCGTTCTAGTTACCCTTCTTGCTTCCGAGTTAATTGCATGTCTGCACAATAGTTATGTTTCCTTTTTCTTAGCCATCTTAATTATAATCCTTTCTGTTATGAGACAGCCGGGATAAATGTGGTAACTAATCATTTGCGTTTATCTTATTCAAGATAAGATGGCTATATAATGAATATGTTTAATCATACAAACCAATTAATACGAAAAAGATTACTCTCTCAGGACAAACCACCCCGCCAAAATCTATTCGATAACTAAATCAACGAAAATAAAATCTAAAACATATCATAACCCAATCACAGAAATAAAAAAAAAATTAAGAAAAAACTAAAACATATCATCCGCTAACTTGAAAAAAAATTAAGCTATTTCATAACCTAAACATAGCACGCATTAAGCACCCGTCTTAACCTAATATTTCACTATGACATAGCATATGCATTAGAGCTATTCCATGACTGAATCAATAAACATAAAAGCAACGGAGAAACACATATCATAGCTCCGTCACAATTATAACCAAAAAAAAAAAAGCTAAACCATATCAATATATCATACTCGATCACGAGTCACGACGATTTTTTTGTAATTTCAAAACACTAAAGCTATTCCATAATCTAGACATACCACAAATTCTGCACTGCCTTAACCTAATTATTCATCACTATAATCACTCAAACGCATGTCGTAAGTCATAACTAGATCAAACTTACAGGTAAAAAAACTCCTTCAGCTAAAACATATCAATATCATAACTCGATCAAAGGAACTAGATTTTCATCAATTCAAAACATATTGCTATTCCATAACCTAACATACCTCACATTTTGCACTACCTAACCTATTTACAATTAAACGCATATCATCACTCGATTGAAATTCGAGCACAAAATAAACCTAAAACATATTATAATTCGATCCCAACAACTTGATTTTCGTCATTCCTAAACATCAAAGATAATTTCGTAACTTAAATTACTGCACATTGTGCTTTACCGTAACTTATTTCTCACTACAATTTAGCTAACGCGATCACAACGACTTCATTTTCGATAACTCAAAACATTAACGCTATTCCATAACCAAAACATACCGCACATTGTGCTTTACCTTAACCTAATTACTCATCTCTACAGTTAAGCAAATGCAAAAAAGTCCATCAAATTACAACTAAAAAACCTAAAACATATCACAACGGCTTGATTTTCATCAATTCAAAATAAGCTATTCCAAAACCTAAATATACCTCACATTTTGCACTACCGTAACCTAATTTCTCATCACTACAATTTAGGAAATGCGTAGCATATTCGATCACACTACATAAAAAAAACCTGGTCGATCACAACGACTTGATTTTCGACAATCCGAAACACTAAAGCTACTTCAAATTACCAAAATCTAAACACACCTCACATTTTGCAGTACCGTAACCTAATTTCTCATCACTACAATTTAGGAAATGCGTAGCATACTCGATCACACTACATTCAAAAAAACTGCTCGATCACAAAGACTCGATTTTCGACAATCCGAAACATTAAAGCTACTTCAAATTACCAAAATCTAAACACACCTCACAGTTTGCAGTACCGTAACCTAATTTCTCATCACTATAATCAATCATAAGCATATCAATATATCATAGCTCGATCAAAATCGCAATACAAAAAAACTGCTCGAATTACAACTCCTTAATTCAGAACAATCTAGAACAATCGAAAGATCGCAAAATTGAATTGAAAAAATTGAGAATGGTACTACCTGCCAAGCATCAAGAGTGCGCTGAAAATCTTGAAGCCAGCGATCAGCTTGCATACGAACGACGTCGTCTGGATGATGATAGAGAGCGTGTAAAGCTTCTTTCACTGTGTTTTGAAGCTCCATTGCTGCAATTTTTGCACTTTCTCTCTCTAAATTATGAATGAATTAATAGCACAGTGAGTTGAAGTGAAGAGAGATAAAGATCGAGGGATTTTCAACTTTGTGTGTATTTTTGAAATCTCTTAATTTGAGGATTTTGTTCCGTTTAGTACTCCTCTATAAGACAAACGGAGCATGTCTCTTGTAAAACCGTCTCTTATCAAATCTTCTATCATATTGTTACTGTTTTTATTGTTATTGTTATCGTGAAGGTTAGCATTATTGTAAAACAAAAATTTTAGAAAGACTGTCTCTCGGGGGAGCTACTGTTGTTTGTAGTACGTAGATTTTTATTCGCAAGTTGATAATTTCAAAACTAGGTAAACGCCGTTAAGCACACATAAATACACCGCATTATCACATTTTTACCTGAAATAGCAACTAGGTTATGTTATGTGCTTAAGTCCATAGAGGAAATGTCGTAACATTTCCCCTTGATGCGAAATGATTATAGAGAGGAAAACCCTAAAACAAGGTCGTCCAGAAAAGAGACCAGACGTATTTAATACGGAATAGTATGAAGTAATGGTCAAATGACCACAAACAACACAATACATACTCCGTATTAGACGGTAAGATTCAACATAGACTACAACAAACAACTTAAATTTCAGCTTTCAAGTACTTCTACGGAGTATTATTTACTAGACATCTTCCAAAACCACTCGGTTAACGTATCTTAAAGAGAGAATTTTTACACAATCAGTAATTTGAAACAAATATTTTACGAAGTATATACATCAAATCCAAAGTCCAAACGCCTTCAGAATAATAAAAAAACGTAATCATATACTGGTATAAGACCGCCGTATCGGACCATTGTATATTTTTTTGCAATCATAGACAAAGAGATCGTGCTCATAAATGGCAGAAGGACCAACTAAACAAAACGAAATGAACAAACTTTTTCCCATAAGGCAAAGTGCTAAACAACTGAAAAAACTTATGACCTTTGTTCCCCTTAACCTACACCAACCGTGCACATTAGCATCATCACCCATCTCTACACCTTCATACTTCCTTAACCTGCGCCATTTATCAAAAACCTCCATTAAAATGAGCTCTACTACCACCACCATTGATGGAATCCATGCTTCTGCTGCTGAACTAGAACCCATTTTCAAGGAGAAGAAGATTCTTAGATCTAAAGTTAAGAAATCTCTTAGAGAAATGACCCCTTCTCAACGTTCTCATGAAGGTTAATTGTTTGATTAACTTGTTTTTGTTCAATTTTTTGGAAAAAGATTGCATTTTTGTTGTTGTTATAATGTTTATCTTAATTGGGTTTTTGATGAATTGATTGTTTAGTTGATGTACTTAGATGGGTGATCATTATAGTGGCGGAATCAGGATTTGAATTTAGGGGGCGAACTAGTAATGAAAGAAGGTAAACGGGAAAAGAATCGAAAGTTTTTGACTAAAAGTTTCGGTTTTTTTTAATTGCTTAGAGGGGCGACTGCCCCTGCTAGCCCCCTTAGTTCCGCCACTGAATTATGGTGGAATATCTCATTGAAACTGGTATTTGAGGTTAAAATAGTGAATGTAGGTTGGATGATTTATGTTGCTGAATAGTGAAAGTTGTGCTCTTTTTTTTTTTTTTGGAGTATCTAAGGGGAGGGCGAAGGCGGCCGTGGAGTGCTGGCAAAGTCACGGATTCGCATACGTGAACTAATTTAGTTGGTAAAGTCATTTAGTGATGCTAATTGGGTTTGAATCCCCTAGTCATTAGAAGTGCCCTTATGGCTCCCTTTACCGAAAAGGTAACTGATTGAGCTGTTTCCGAGATCATTCCAGACTTTGTAGAGGTTAATTTTCACACGTAAATGTAGAAGGTTATGGGATGATTATGGTGGAATATGCTATTGAAACTGGTGTTTGAGGTTAAGATAGTGAGTGTAGGTTAAAGAAATGCATTGGGATGATTTATGTTGCTGAAAGAGTGAAAGTTGTGTTCTTTTTTTGTGCTGATATTTGTGAAATGAACTTTTGCTGAAATTGGTTATTTTGATGTATACTCCGTATGTACATATGAGTGTATCATGCATGTGAAGTAAGGGGTGTGTTATTGGTGGCATTGATATATTGGGATGGAGAATCCAAGGGGAGGGCGGAGGAGACCGTGAAATTAATATTTCAGACATTGTTCATAGGTTTAAAATGTTCCATCAGATTCGATGTGTAAGTTAACAATATCTAACCGATTGGGCTACTATTTAGCTGGCATTGTCACTGAGTGGCAAGTATGAGCTAGTTTAGGTGGTAAAGTCATTCAGTGATGCTAATTGGGTTTGAATCCTGTAGTCGTTAGAAGTGCCCTTATGGCCCCCTTTACAAAAAAAAGGTAACTGATTGAGCTGTTTCCAGCTTATGAGATTGAGTGGTTGAATGTCTCTACTATCTAGTATATAGTCTTCGATATATTGCTAATAAAAAAAGAAATGGACTGTTGAAGTTGATTTCCATTTCCATCTTATAAATGTCGATATAGGGTGCTCTTTAAGTTGTGATAGATTGCTGTCAACTGCTGGGGCATAGAAAATAATTTGATTTTTAGTTATGAAACAATCACCAGACCCTCATGTTATCTGCAATATTAAAGTTTAACTGCTTGAAACTTAGATATGGGGTCAAAGTTTGCAAATGGTGGCTTTCTACTGTTTGATCGTGATAACTTGTATAATTGCATGTCTCCTTTTGATAGTTCAATTTTATCCCTGTTTGATCTTTCATTTGTCTCCGTTCAGATGATGTAATTCAACGTCTTGTTCTGGATGCTCCGTGGTTTAAGTCAAGCAGAAGGTTATGTGCTTATATTAGCTGCCGCCCCTTGAGAGAAGTTGATACATCTAAAATTTTGGCAGAGATTTTACAGAGTTCAGACAAAGGTTTGACCGCCATCTTTGAGCCCCTGATTAACTAGTTTAAGTTGCTCCATGCCTCTAAGTATAGTATAGTATAGTTGTTCACTTGTTCATGCAAGTATCTATAATCTATCTTTGCCTTATTTATGAAGATAGCTTCTTTGGAATTATATTTTTCCTAGCTTTCTTGACCTCCAATAATTATTTAACATTATGCTCAAATTAGCATTTTCCATGTTAAGTGGAGCCAAAGATGTACTATTCTTTGGCGCTGGATTATGATTTGTGACGGAAGTAAAACAGAATGACTTTCTAAACTGGTTGCGCTTCTTCCTATAGCGAAGTACTCCCTCCATTCAAGCAGATTCACTACATCTTCTCAAATCCTCCATATAATTGACATATGTACTGAAATTGATGGAACAAAGATTTATAGCAGTTACTTGATATAGTTTTTGATGCAGTTTTTCATCATGGGTCATCCAAAAACATCTCTATTTTGGTTACATGGGCGTAAGGCTCCATACGCCTGCGCCCTGACCCCACTTACCACACCAGTTTCATCATGTTGTAGTGCTCAAATTATCCATGTCAGTTGGCCTGTATCACCACCACTCGTCGACCTTTGCATTAAAATAGATTAGTGGTGATTCTAAGTTTCTAACTCTTTTGACACGTGGTAGATAGCAATAATTGATGAAGAAACTGATTGATCAACTTAAATCGTTCTTCTTCTCATTGGCTATTCTAAACTTCAGTTTTTGCTTTCAGATAGTGGTGATAAACTAGCTGAGAAAAAGCTTTATGTTCCACGAGTGGAGGACAAGAACTGTCATATGCGGATGCTTAACATAACTGGCATGGACGATCTAATTGCAAACTCCATGAACATACTTGAGCCCGCTGGAATAGATAGCCAGGGAAATCAACGTGAAGATGGTAATACATATTTTAGACCTTGCTTGCTCAAAATCATAATTTATTGCTAGCTGTTTGGACTCTGAAGATCTGAAATAATGTTTGCTGTTGCATTTGCCAAGTGAATGTTTCACTTTCTGCTAATGATAGATTAGAACTTTGTTTCTCATAGTAATGTCAATTATATATAATTTTCTTATTCTTTTCCCAATTGAAATTTGAAAGTTGTTAAAATTAAGTTATTGCTAATGGTATATTTCTAATTGCAGTTATGCAAGCTACTCAACCAGTTGACCTCATGATATTACCTGGTACTAGCTCCTTCACTGACTCCCCTAGTAGCAAATATGTAGAATTTTTGTAGTTTGATTTTTTTTTTGCCTCTAAAACCATTTTTGCAGGACTTGCATTTGACAAATCTGGAAGGCGCTTAGGCCGTGGTGGAGGGTATGTTTCCATTTTGAGCTGACTAAGTGTCTTACTTTTTCTGTTGATATAGGTTCTTTTTTTCCCCCTAAATTTGTTTTGTGTTTCCCCTAAATCATTTTGGGATTACGGCTCTGATGTTGTTGTTTCTACTATATACCTGTGGACTCCCCTTTCTTTCCTTTTCTTATACACTCTTCTCTTTCAATTTCCGACCCTTTTTGCTAGCTCTATCCCTATCCATCTTAGACAGTTTCTGGTTTTCAATTGATGGCGATGGTTGTATATGACAATTCATACTAGCCGATCTCGTATTAAGGGTGAAAAATATCGCAGTACAAGTCATCTGTTAACTGTAGTACATGTATATCAAGGGTGAAAAATATTGCATTCTTTAGGTTCTTTTTCAAAAATTTTAGTATTTCACTGGTATATATAATGTTAAAAACTCACACTACAATCTTTGCAGCGTTACCTTGTTCCCACTTACTATTCCTAATTGGATTTTTTGGTAACTTTTGAAGATACTACGACACTTTCCTCAGCAATTATCAACAGCTTGCCAATGAGAAGAACTGGAAGCAGCCGCTTCTTGGTATGTTCTTAATTCCTTGGTGTGACAACTCTTGTAGTATTTGTACCTAAAAATCAAGTAAATCATCTGGTATATTCATTTCGTTCGTCTATGTCGTGTAGTTGCTTTGTCATATTCTGTTCAAATTTTGGAGGATGGAGATATTCCAATCACACCCAATGATGTTGATATAGATGCTTTAGTATCTCCAGCCGGCATCATTCCTATCACCTCAGCAGCTCATCACAGGTACATCTTCGACTATTTGAATCATGGGATTATCTATCGACTGCAGAATTGGGCTCCGTGCGTGATTTTGGTTGTTGCTTTATAGTTCTGGCCGATACCATGTCAAAATGCAGTCATGGCAACCTTCTAAACCCTAAAAAAATGGTTGCAGTCCTCTGTCATGGCACAGATACTCATAAAACCTTATACGGCGAATGAGATTGTCTTACAAGAGAGACCAACCAATTAACCTTGTAATTAAATGAGTAACACGTAAGGATTTACGTTGGTCTCACGAGCGCACGTGAGAAGGTCTATTACAGTATTCACTATTAGATTTAATTGCCATGATTAGAATGTGCAATATGATTATATCTTAGCCTATAAACTGTTGCAGGATGGAGCATGGCATCTGAAATTGGTCCTGAGAATTATTATTTTTGTGTTATCAATGGTGGTGTTCCAAGTTATTGAACGAGTTTGGGATTTGGGAACCGGACCATTACAGATTCTTTCAAAACCACATGATGTCTTGACCCAGCAACATGGCTTATTATCCCTTTACGTGGTTCATGTATTTCGTTGCTTTTACTGGTTTATGTGCATTGTGACTCATGCAAAGATACAAATTGTTAGAAGTATTAGCACAAGATTCTGAAGGATTTAGGCGATACTGGTTTGAGCTTCATGTGTTGTAACTCTATGAGTCTATGTTAAGATTGCTTTTAC
>JAYMSF010000318.1:0-17389 GCA_036897335.1 Silene vulgaris | reverse complement strand
ACTAACGGTATTCTAAGGGCCGTTGTTATATGCATTAAACCGTTGAGTTACGCTCGTTATTGATGGCCATAATTGGCATAGTGCCAGAACCCGGGCGGGTTGGAAACAACCCAGGCGACTTGGCCGCGACCCGGGCGGGTCAAGGAGAACCCGAGCGGGTTCTCAGTACAAGAGGAACCTGGTTTAGAACCCGAGGGGGTCGACTTTGGGGAAGGGCGGGTCAGCTGGGACGGACGACTTGCGTCTTCCCCCCCTTTCGTCTTCACTTTCATTCATTTCTTCATCTTCTTAAAACACAAAACCCCTCTTTCTTCACCAACAATCTCTCTTACTTACATCAAAAATCATCAAAACTCACTCAAATATGTTGTAAATTGATCTTTAACATAAAAAATAACTCCAATACCATTAACTTGTCTTTAAAACTTCTTAAATCACCCAAAGACATCTCACCCAAACCTAGGGTTTGAGAAATTCGAAATTGGTTTCTCCAATTTGGGTTTGATTTTAGCTTGATTTGTTGATTGAAGATTTTTTGTCAAGCATCTTTAAGACTACTTTGTACCATTTGTCAAAGATTCAAAGAATTATGGCAAGAACAAAAGGCAACTCCAAAGCTACAAGCTTACCTAATCCCACAAAGAAGCAAAAGGCCTTAGCATCGAAGAAGGTAGCTACAAGGGAACTCGTAGTAGCAAGGGTAGGAGAGCAAATTGAAACGGTTCCGGAACCACCAACTATCACTCCTTTGAAGGACTTTCCGGAGGTAATTTTCATTGACGAAACTCATAAATCCGCTTTCAATACTCTATCTACCAAGCATATTGTAGCTACCTGATGCATTTGCCCCGACACCTTAACCAAACTTGGCATCTATACAGATACTAGATGATTCTTCGAATCTATGGGTTTGGTAGGGATTTTTGACTTGAAAGAGCCCACTTATCAATCCCTTACCTTAGAATTCATAAGCTCTCTTAGGATGACCAAGGTGGAAGGAAGGAAGTATTTGGAATTTCGTCTTGCTAATCAATCTCGTAAATTGAGCTTAGCTATATTTGCTGATATATTTAGCCTAAAGATACCGCATTTGGGGTCTACTACACCCTTTAATCTTATGGTGGAACTAATTTAGAAAGCTATATCGGGGAAGAACTTTGAAAGCATTAAAGCTTGCTCTGTCCTATTAGCACACCACCCGGGTATCCGTGTTTGGCATCGTTCTATGGCAAATACTATAATGGCTTGTAAGGAAGCATGCAACTTCACGAAACTTGACCTTGCCTTACTTGATTCGAGATTAATGGTGAACAAGGTACCAACCAACTTTGACATGTTCCAAATATTGCTCGACTCTTGGTTGGATTTATGTCACAAGAACAACAACAAGAAATACATTGTGCTTGGCTGAGAATGCAATGTCCTAAGGTGGCTTGGAGGTTTCTGTGTTGGAATGCTCTGAACATCCCTAAGAGTTCTTTTATCTTTTGGGAATTCCAGCATCAGAAGCTGCCTACCAAGGACAGACTCTACAGAATGGGTGTTGTGACTGATCTTTTATGCCCTATATGTCTGCAGGTGAATGAAAGTCATAAGCACCTAATTTGTGAATGTGAGTATGCAGTGGAATGTACCAGATTGTTGCAGCAAGCATTGGGAGTGAGACTGAGAATACAGGAGCTGGTGGCCTGGTTTTCTAATAGCAGAAGAGTATCACCCTTGCAGAAACGATATATAGGAGCTTGTCATGTGGCTCTGATATATTGGCTTTGGCGAGTAAGGAATGAAGCAAGAGTGGAATACAGAGTAAGAAGGCCACAACTCATAATCAAGTTGATTCTGGATGAAGTGAAAGTTCGTTTTCTGAAGAAAAATGTTACCCCTTTGAGTACTAGAGATAGGATATGGTTCCAATCTCTATAGGCAGTGTAATGTTGTTGTTTTGGTATTCTATTCTTTGATAGTCATTCTTTATTTCTGATGTAAGAACCTTTCATTGAGATTAATATACTTAACTTTCCCCAAAAAAAAAAAAAAAAACTTAACACATACTTCCTTCTAGGTTCGTAACAAAAAAAATTCATTAAAAAAATTGGAGAAAATTATAAATTGAAATTCGTAGTTTTATGTTAAAAAAAAGTACGTTCATAAAAATACACATTTCATAACTTTATTCAATATTAGTTTTCCATTTCAATTTTTTTTAACATCAAAATAAAATGAAGTGAAATATTAAATATTAATAAGCTGTCGAGTTAAATGATACCCTAAAAAATAAAATCTCTACATATATTGCGCAGTGGCGCGAGATCTATAGTAGTTTACCTATCATTTTTCACACAATATCTTGCTTAAAAAGGTCTTAAATTAAGATGATAATCACGACCGTTTTAAATAACGTTGAAATATATCTTATTTTATCATATTTACTTTGAAAACAAAGTACGGATTATAATTTTAGTTAAAAACATAGACATCTGAAGTCCGAAGTGAGGATCAGAGCATATCTTGTAACCTAAATTGACCCTAATGATTAATGTTGCAAACTAACCATTTTCCATGAAGAACTTGATAATAATACCTGAAACCCAAACCCGAAACAAAACTTGACTTGATCTGATCCAAATTCGTGCAAACTCAAAATAACCCAAACCTGAACTAACCCGGCAAAAACCCAACCCAGTTAACTGTTTTGCCGGGTGTACTTTTAATCAAACTAGGTGCACTGTTAATGAATCATATTTTGTCTAGTTATAGCTCATGTCCCACTGTCCCAGTCACTGTTTTCAACTACGAAGTACATTTCTAATTTTTTTCTGTTCATCGTGAGGTTTGGTAATTGGTACTGATTCCATTCAAAGATGCCAATAGTTGAGGCAATTCTTATTGCAAAACCGTTCAGTTTCTTGTGTGGTTCGCTTGGGTAACACAATTTGCAATTTTACAATAGTAAATGTATCATAAGTACTGGTTTATTACGAGAATTTCCGACATTCCCCTAAGAAAAATCCCTACAAAAGACCTTTTATTTTCATATTCAAAACATCAAATGAGGGACGAGGCAACAATAACATCATGCATGCAATCCCACCCTTTTAACATAGAAATATAGAATGCGCAAGACATATATCAAGAGTTTCTGCCTTAGTGAAGGGTTTCACTTTGTAACATTCCTTGTTGAAGGATTACCCAAGCAATTAAAACACACAAACAATAAATAAACCGAAAATCCGACGACAATAAGGTCTTACAAGCGAAGATTCATGGATAACTACATACATATAATCAACCACCCCGCCCATAACGTACATAATCACTGCTTACACCAAGAGAAGGCAGAGCAACAATAGTGCGAAATTGACGACCAAATGTAAAACTAAACCAACAGCACTCGAAGCAAAGCTCCCTCCCACGGTACTAGTACTCAGAACCACCACCATCCAATCGTCCTCCTTTCCAACACCTGCCCCAGTGTACCTCGAATCATTTATGTATCGGGCGTAACCCGTATGAGTATAGTTTGTGAGGACTAGGGTCGGGACAAGCTTGGGGACACAGACGGGTAAAATGATCCCGTTTGTGGTTGTATTTGGGTCAATGTTGCATTTTTTAAGGAGTTTTGGGTAGTTGATGAAGTTTGATCCGGTTCCAGCAGGAATAGCATTGACTGCTGTTGTGGCAACGCAAGGCCGGTCTTCTAGTTCGTCGGCTAGTTCGTCCGCTAGACATCCTGCTTGCTTGTTTTTGGTCAAGGGTGGAAGATGTAGGGAGGTTCTGTAACTGTTTAATCCTTGGAGAAGGGTGTTTTCTTCATCTGCAATTTTATGAAACAAATAAGACAGTTTCTCACTAAGATGTATGTGAGTTTGTTCAAAATTCTAATATATTTTCAAAAAACATAGGGAGTTTAGGAGTATATGCTATTTCATGTTATTAACCGTCTCACATTGTCACTCCTTTCGATATGAGATGACTTACCAAGTCCTATTAGACAAATATCATGAATAAAATGGCACAAAATAGTTGCAGCAACACATAGAAAATAGTATGGAGTACTAGTCTGTGTCTCGGATAGCCTAAACTTGCACCTATGTCAGATAGGGAGTACCATCTTTTGGTGTCAAAAGGGTAATACAAGAAAATCCAATATAAAAGGGAAGAGATTTAAATTTGGAACATACTGTCTACAATAAGTTCATCTTAATCACTAGGCGAAGATCGTTCCGACAGTTATATGACTTATATCAGATACTCATGGGAGTCATAGCTCAAGTTAATTACGCTTAATTGCTAATCGACATAGGTGTAGTTACAACGGGGAGGAATCTGACTTCTGCTGCCATTTTATGTTCATATAAGGTTTTATATATAAATTAACAGTTGACCCCATTGGCCTATGGTTGTGTACTGTGTAGTGAATAATTAAATACCATAAACCAATCAAATCCAATTTTCACAGCTTCACCCCTAAATTCTTTCCTCCCAAGATTAGAGGCTTTGTAATCGATGTAATAATTAGTTAAACACAAATTCTCATTGAAGACGAACACTTTTCGTCAGTTCAAGAAGACCTCTCAATCACAAGCTGCTAGTGGGAGAAGGGTTGTGACTTGTGAGAAGTCTTTTTGAAAAGACGGTCACAAGCGAGACTTATTGTTAAATTAAAAAGGTGAAGTGACACAGCCACAGAAGAGATGAAGCAGTAATAAAAAAGAGGAAAACAGAATTACCATCGCCAGAAAGCACATGAAGAGGGAAGAATATTAAAGAAACTTGGAGAAGGATCACAAACATGAGAGACCAATTGAGTCCATTAATATAAACTGCCATGATAAATCTTCTATCTGTAACATTAAAAGAAATCAGCAATTAATGCTCCACAAATGATCAGTAATGTATATAAACAAATATTACCAAAAATTAACTCTTACCCAACAAATGTTAATTTCTGTTTGTTTAAACTAAGACGGAATTATGTGATGTGTTGAGCAAAATGAGAATATGGGTGTGATGAAGCATGCAAAATTGAAGATAAAAACAAGAGAATTTAAAAAAACTGAACTTTAACACGTTGCAGACATGCATGCATCAGTTTTGCATTTCCCAGTCAACAGTTATCTGTTTATAGTAATCAGAACAGTCGGATTATTTGAATTCTTACCGTTGCTAGTCTAAACTTTTTGTTGTTAGTCATGGTAAAAATTATACGTGGCCAACATGCGTGCATTTTTTTGGATTTTTTTACGTGTGTTCTAAGAACACATTCATAATTTCTAAGCCCACGTTAGAAAAATCGTTTTTTTTTTTATCATCAAGACATCAACCGTTCCATAATATATACTCGGTATTTTACAAACATTCAAACTACAGAAGCCTGTATGAGGCGATTCTCGTGTAAAACGGTTCTTACAATATAAGAAAGACCTTGTTTAAGAAATTGAGTTCTGAATTTTTCTAAGAAAAAACTGAAAAATAAATTGCTACTTACATTTTTCTAGCCAGTCTTTTAATTTCCAATCTACATTGTTGCAGCTTATTCAGTTCAGCCTGTATGTTATCAGTTTCTTGTTTCATCATCTTAATGTCCTTATGAATTTGCATGCATTCCCTGCGGGATTCTGCCTTCAAATTGATAATCGTCTGTTCTTTCGTTCTTTGATAAATCGAACCAGACTCGACGACTGACTTTGTAAGGCTAACTTGTTCAAGCAGGATGAATTGAGTGGTAATGTTCAATGGCAGCCTGTCATTCTTCATTACATGCTCTCGCGCTTCTTCTGATAACTTGTCATACTCTATGCTTCTGCAGACCTCCTTTCTTTCTTCCTCTGTTAAGTTTGGATGTGCCTGTCAATAAAAACATCATCATTTCTCATCACTAACGCCACCCGAACCTCTTGAAACCCAACTTAACAGAATCAGAAAAACGTCGAACTAGAATTTAGCTAAACTGATAACCTAAACTGTTTACTGAACGAGAACTTACGCAAATGACCCAATTGCCAGCTCTATGTGAACCAAAAGTCTAATAAGCAAGAGGTCGAGATAATAATTACCTTCAGGAACCGATCAATAGCTTGATAGAGATTATCATGGGAGTACCGAGCACTCTTTGGCAATGACTCTGCAAGGACTCGGAAATTATCAGCTTGAAGGTTTTTATCCCTAGCCACCAGCGCGAGATATCCATCAACAAGTCTCCCAACTACAAATAACTTGAATGAAGGATTCCTTAAAGCAAGAGAAACATAAGTTTCCACAATCCTAACGATAATGCTAACATCAAATGACGTCTCACTTTCCCCGTAGTTCTTAACCAAGAGGTCTAATGGGTGACACTGTTCCAACATCGATGCAACTCTTTTACTAAGTTTCGAGCATAAATTGGCATCAACTTTCATCATCAACCCAAGTTTCAGCAAATGAAGCAAAAAGTTGCAGGAGACTGAGTTCTCCTCGATAGGAAGTACCCTGATCAAACTCTCCAGAGTTACCCTTCTTACTTGACTGATCCCTTTCTGACATGGGATCCGAAACCAAAAGGAAACCCGTGAAACCCATTTCGCAGTCCAGTACGCTATGCAAGAGCCTAATACCTCAGGTTTCACCCCTTTCGTCTTAATAAGCGCTACCACTTCAATAAAATGATCAATTCTAAGGCCTGCAACATCTTCAAACCACCAGAAACTAGAGCATTGTGATTCCTCATGATCGATAGAAATCGCGTTAAGGTTAGTGCAGATTTTCCAAGCAATTGCTTCGGAACACCTTCTTTGGATTTGTAAGTCTCTGGCAGAAGCAGAGATTGTTTCACAGGTTTTGAAAACAAGGAAAGTGTCTTTCCAGGAAGAAAATATTATGAAGCATAAGAAGGATTCTGTCCTAGAAATGAGATTCCCATGTTGTAGCTCTTCTACCATCTCCAATAAGTTTGCGGCGCAATATAATGGCGCGACATTGTTGGCAGTCAGATCAACCTTCCACCCATAGCAGAACTTTACAATTAACTCAAAGATGTCTTCTCCTCCAGGAAGGTTGTTTAGTTCAATATTCAAGTTGCTGCCAGTCATCCCTTTGTTTCTCTTCTCAAATATAATTCTATTCAAATAGGCACTTCTTGAGACCATAGCGAACTGAATGACGAGAAGAACGATATCAGGAAAATGTTAGATCTCGAAAGGGTAGAACAGCAGAAGATAGAGCAATCATATCGACTTCAGGAGGAACTATGAAAAGGAAGAGGAAACAAGTCAATAATCAAGGGGAAGTACATACCATGTGTAGGTGAAAGCTGCTCTTCTTCCCAATGTGTATGATTAGATCATTTGGAACTTTTGTTCTTACAAACCTGCGCACGAAACACTTCAGAACTAGCAAATTATCAAAGCATTAAGAAAAAAAGAATGCAAAGATAACCTGAAATATACCAGTTGGTATCTTTTCTTTCTATAGCTTCAGCAACCATATCGACTTCAGAAGGAACTATCATACATCTGTTAGGCCGTTCCAGAAGTACAGACCCTGAATTTGCGCTTCTTTTATCATAACTTCGTCTTCCTACTATAACAGCTTTCTCATGTCCGAAAGCTAATTTATTCATTGTAACTTGACTGAGTATGAACAAGGTAACCAGACAAGAGGTTTTTGGTAGCTAGCTAGTTCCAAATTAAGGTGCGAAGTTTGATGACCAGAACTCATATGTGTACTGTTAGACAGGGGTGCGTGGAATTACGTCCAAAACGGGTCTGGTACACACATAAACGAGGAGAAATAGTTTGTTAAGAGACCGACTCTTATCTTTCAGCGTGGGACATCTAAAACACAAGCACAAGCGCAGAACACATATTAGGAGTTGTTTTAACCACAAGAAACCTTGAAACTTGAATGTGGAGAATTTATGACAGACCTACTCAATAGGGGACCAAAAGAAGGTTTAATTGAGTTAGCTAGGCATGAACATCTGCCTATCAATTTTGAAGCTCTCAGCTTTGATTCATTCTCAATTCTTTTTCAAAGAATCGATCTGGATGGCTCTTAAGTTTTCAACATGGAAATGTCGTGTTCACTCACCCGCCTTACTTTTCCATACCTGAGCATTTACGGCACTAGACTAGATGAAAGAAACAAAAGACTTTGAAAGAGATTCGCAATTTTTAAGCGGTTTTGTGTGCGAATTCAAGTGGTTGATGCATTAAGAATGGAGGAACTGGTACTCATTTACTGCTACATAGATTGATGATAGCTAAGCCTAACATATCATACAACTTTACAAGTCCTGCTCAGCTAAGATTCCTTGGTAAATGGCTGATTCATAGCTGTCGTCTAGATTAACTGCTAAACTCATCGAAATGTTTTAACATATCACGGTCGCTTTTCATCAGAAAATGACATTGGTAAACCACGGCAGCACACAAGAAACAGAATGCAAACGTAATTACATAAAGCAACAAAACAGGATGCTATCATTAAGACAAGCTACTTTAATGAGTTTGATTCAATAAAATTTCTTGCAGTATTAGACAACCAGCATATCAGTCCTCTCTACAACTATAACCTTCAACGACGAATAATAATCCGATATAAATGCAAACTATATTACTCAGACTCTAGTTAAGAAATATCCAACACAAAACTTGCTTATTTTATGATGTTGAATGAAGAAGCTCACTTGTCTTGACCACCAAACATGTTCATCAAGTTACGGGCACCACCTATCTGATTCAGCATTCCTGATGGAATCATTCTACTAATCTGTTGTGGATTCAGATTTCTTGGTAATCCACCCAACTGTCCGTTTTTCGTAACCTTGAACTGCTTCATCATCTTAGGCCACTTGTTTGCAATAGCCTTGTACTGTGCCAAAACATCAGTAACATCCTTGACCATCCGGCCTGATCCACGAGCAATCCTCATTATCCTCCACTCATTGAAAAGCTTTGGATTCGGGCTATCCAATTCTTCGTTTGTCATTGAATCCATTATAGTCAACTGTCGCTTCAAAGTAACCTGGTTCAACTCAATCCCGGGAAACATAGGCAAAGCCTGACCTAATGGTCCCATCTTAATCATATACCTGTACAACTCATACAAAGTTCTCAGTGTGAAATTTCCCTGTGACATCAGATTTTCCATAAACATCGGATCATCCTGTGGGGCTACTTCTTTTATCTTGTCCACAAAACCAGACAAATCCCGCAACCCTAATAGCCGACTGACAAATGGCTTGACCGCGAAAACCTCAAAATCATCAAGGTGTTCTCCTGTACCAATAAAAATTACAGGACTCTTGGTTGCAGCAACCGCACTGAGAGCACCACCACCCTTTGAATTACTACCGTCCATCTTGGTAACAATTACCGCTCCCAAATTGGAAATACATTGTTTAAACGCTTGCGCTTGGGCGAATGCAGATTCACCAATGCTACCATCCATAACAAAAACAACAAGGTCTGGTTTCGTCACGTCTAACAATTGCCTCATCTCCTCAAACAATGCACTTTCTTGTTTATGTCTTCCACTAGTATCAATTATTATCAGGTCATAAATACCCGCTTTCTTGAATCTTTCTAACCCTTCTGAAGCAACCTTTGCAGGGTCAGATTCCATATAATCACCATAATACGCGACATTAGCTTTAGTCGCGTTTTGTTTCAGTTGATCGAAAGCCCCAGCCCTGAAAGTATCCGCACAAATTACAGCAGGCTTAAATCCCTTCTTTTGATAATAATGTGCATACTTTGTACAAGTTGTCGTCTTACCCGCCCCTTGTAAACCAACAAGCATAACCACACTTGTTTTACCCTTTACGGGGGTAAAAGAGGGTTTACCCGTATCTAGCAGTCTATAAAGCTCGTCATAAACGGCCTTCTCGATAATTTTACGCTTGTTGTGACCGGTCGGGAGGTTATCGAAATTAAGCGTCTTCTTGATCTTGGTTGATAGGGCAGTGACAAGTTCGAATTTAACATTGGCAGTTAAAAGGGCACGGTTTATGTCGTTTAGGCATTCGTTTAATACTTTCTCGTCGACGACGGTGGCATTCATCATCTGCTTCATAGCAGCCGATAGGCTGCTGCCTAACTCTGCTAACACCATTTTTGATTGTTTTTTTTTTAATCAATCAAAATTGAAATCGAGATCGAAACCGAAACCAAAACGTGTGTTTTAATAGCTATAGCCTATAGGCAAATTAGGCAATCCTATCATTCCATACTGATATTGACGGTATATATAGATTTTTATCTCGGGAAATTTGTGAGTATATACAAGGAGATACTTTCCTAATCAAGGAAGTTAATAGATTGGAATAATTATCAAGAAAATTCTAGATTATTCTAGAGCGTTGTTATACTCCGTACAGAATAACGTCGACGTCCGAGTATAAATAGGACAAATGAGTTAGATAGCAAGGGCTGAGCAAAACCGGTTATCCGCTCCGGTTTTGCAAACCGGTTCGGTACTGGTTTTAAAAATTGGTTTTTTTCTAAACTGAATCCGCTCAGAATTAATCCGGTTAATCGATTTTTTCTGAATTTAAAAACAGGATCCGTAAACCGGTTTACCCGCTCCGATTTTCATAACCGGTTTCAAGAAAAATGCACAATCAAATGCATAGAAACATACAACTTCAAAAAAAAAAACACATAAAAATTATAGGTTACTGGTTTAAAAAGAGGTTTAAAAGCTGGTCTTGGGTATTGAATTTACATTATTTTTTATTTTAGTTTCTAAAAAAGAAACCGGTTTAAAGATTTTGAATTTTCGACAACCAAATCCGCTCCGTTTTGTAGTAAATAGTAATGTGCCAATTGATTCAACCAAATTGGATTGACTTGGAAGCATCTATTCAACAGAAGTCCCACAGGACTTGATTGTGTATCAGCCCAACAACTTAGGACCTTCAGATTTCCATGTAGTTGGAGTAAGAAATCCGATTGTAATCGTGTTTCAAATTTAAATTTGAAGTGAATTCCAAAATATGAATATCCAAGTCTGGTCCGATTATTTTTAAATATACGAAATATTTGGTACGGATATGGATATCAAACATCATGAATTTCTCATAAGAATATCTGATTCGAACTACAACTTTAGACCGGATATCTGACCCGTGCTTTGCCCTAAATATAACTATATGGGTCTTTTATTTACTCCTCTGTGACAAGCCTTTTATTCGTCTTTGATTGAGGTGCCCTGAATCCATGCATAAAAAACGGAACATATAGGTCGGACCATGATGAGCTTATAATACCGGTATGACAATTTTGGACATATGCAACCTGTATTATCGTGTTCTTTTATCGAAAGAATGATAAGTTTTAAGATCATCAATACGCGACATATACAATCAAATTAGGACTAATGAGTAGATGAATTGTTGATAATATCTCTGTATGGAGATAAAGGTAGGCAACTAGGCACCCAATTTTTCCAATTCGGCCGTTCTTTCACGGTCTATCCGTTATTGATCGTGAATATCTGAATGAATAAGACGAACCGCCTCGTGGATATGCTTACTTACTTTGACCACACCTAATAATTTTGTGGCCGAGTAAGGGTTATTCGAAGTAGCTCAAGAAACCTAAGGAATGGTAAGATGGCACACCAAATACCATACATAGTGCCATAGTGGTGAGAAAATAGTAGTAGTAAATAGAAATAAAGGCAAACAAAATGAGCAGAAAATCACGTTGTATAGAGAAAGTGGGAAATAATGGGATGGCATATGCTACCTTGACATACATATTGTGATCTACGAAGTAGAATTGAATTGTGGTTCCATGATAATTCCATTAAGAATATGGAACAATCATTAAAAAGCATATGCATTATGCAATGCAATGCACCTTCCGTACTTGATTTATGTACAACTAAGATGCGATTCACCCACGTCTCCCATTTCATACATCTCATAACTTTTTAGCTCTATTATTATTATACATTTCTTTTTGCTTGAGTCACAAAAAGCCTCAAGTCATACCACCTAGTCTCCCACCAAAATGCGATTCACATTATTGCACCCACAATACCAAACAACTCAAGTTATTTGCATTGCATACCATGTTAGTTGCTAATAAAACAAGTGAAATGCAATAGTGTTTAAACTCATATAATCAAATTACTTGCATACTACGTATATAGTACATTGGTATACTCATATAAGCATTTAAATCGACTGACAAAGAGTTGGTTTAGCTTAATCAGAGGTTTCGTGTTTGAGCTGTGTGAATGCAGCAGTGTTTAAACTCATTAGGAAGAGCTTTACCGTCCCAGTGATCATATCCGACTCGAATACGAACTACATCGGGTGGTATACATTATATATACACACAAAAACGGGAGTACATTGGTATGCAAGTGTGAGATACTATCGTGATGTGTAGAATGACGACAATGACTATTCTCATATCGCGATCGTTTACTTTATTATCAATGTTCCAATACTTAAGAATTAAAATTATTATGTAAAAAAAATACCCATGTGTCTACAACTCAAACAATTATTAATTTCTATTTTAGCTAATGTAAACAATCATTTTGTTAAATTATACTTCGTATGGAATAAGTTTTATTGGATTAATAGGCTTTGCTTTAAGTTAGTTAGACTTATTCCAAGTTAGTTAGAAGTTTGTTAAAACTGATTAACTGTGATTAAGGAAACTAACCAAAGCCTAGTTAGTTAGAATTAGTTGCAAGAAGGTTGTTATAAATACTAACAAACCTGAAACAATGTAATTACTTCTTCATAATTCAATCATACCAAATTAGTACAGATTATTTCTATAGTTACAAATTCTCTCAAATTAATTACAATATTAGTTACAATCTTTTCATGTTCATCTTTCATCACCAGTGATCATCATCATCATATTCATCAAACTTGATCATCATATATTCTGGATTTAAAGGTTTCTTCAAGTTTCGTCGACACATTTCATCTATCGATCCATTGAACAAAATATATACTCCGTAAGAAATAACGGTTAACACAAATTCTCACTGAAGACAAGAACTATCTGTTTATTTTGAAATTCATGTGAATGCATCATGCATGGCACTTTGAGGTACAAATATGTGCAAAACTTTTTTTTTTTGGTGATCTAAAGGAACAATCGAACACCTACAAGTCCGGAGACCAGGTAAATATTTGCAAAACTTGTTACTTGTAATGTCGGATTACCCATACTCTTATTTTCTCAGTGATTACGAAAACATTGCTTATGACCTACTCCCTCCTACCCATAACTAATGTCCCATTTGGGTAGGAGCGCGGGAATTAAGGAATAGAGTTAAATAATGAAAAGTATTGTTTGAGGGTAAGAAAGAGGTGAGTTAAATAATGAAAAGTAATGGGTAAGAGTGGGTTGGGTTGTTAATAATGAAAAAAACAAAGGGTAGAAGAGTCATAAATATGTCAAATGGGACATTTGTGTGGGTAAACAAAATTGACAAATGGGACATTAGTTATGGGTAGGAGAGAGTATTAGAATAAGCCATTTACCAAACTCATCAAATTAGTAGATTGATTAGTCAACATACTATTTAGGTCAAAATCTACTAATTTCAGCCAATATGTTGTTTACGAAACAGAGTCTTAGGCCCGGTTCTTTTGAACTTAATTTCAGTTTAGTCCAACTCATTCAGTTCAGTTCAACTCTTCTCTTCACAAATTAATTCTTATTTCAGTTCAGTTCAGTTAAGCTCAGCTCTAATAAGTTCGGTTAAGTTTAGTTCAGACAGTTTCAGTCTAAAAGAACATGGTCTTAGTCCTAAGTATTTTGATTTAGTTATAATAGTAAGTACATTATTACTATTGTTTTCAATAAGCATACAAAGCCTTCTTTTACGTAGTTGTTCTTTCACACATCTCGTAATCGACAAATATGTAATCTCATGCAAACATAGAATTATATAAGGCAAATTAACGGATAAACCTCAAACAAATTTGGTTTTTGCATTTGTAAGGGTCACTAATCAATCCCCAAGACCCTAACCAACTAACAACTAAAGAAAGCACACAATAATCCTTCCAATCCGTGTTTATTAAAAACAACCAATCAAAACCACACGATTAATACACACACGGATTGCTGACATGTCAAACTAATCGCCGTCAATACCACGCCACCCCTTAAAAACACACATATACCTTGCCCAACACGGATATCTCCTATATATATACCCATATATAAACTCCTCTACTCCTTACAATAATATCTTCGTCCCTTAATCTTCTCATTCCTTCGCTTAATCGTTTCGCATCGTAAACCCTAATTTTTCTCTCCTCGTAATTCCTCTTTCAATTTCCTTCATTAATTCTTCATATTCTCTTAGTCTCCATTACTAACGTTATTGTTATCGTAACCGTAATCGTAATCGTTGATTGTTCAATGTTTTAATTTGCATAAACTTTGGTGATTTTGTATTTTACAGAAAGTAATGGCGCGTACGAAGCAAACTGCTCGCAAATCAACTGGTGGTAAGGCTCCAAGGAAGCAGCTCTCTTATGCCGCTAAGGTATTATTCTTTCGTCAAATTAGGGTTTCATTGTTAATTGAACTTGTTCTATCGATTATTTATAGATTTGTATCGGAATTAGGGTTTGTATGTTATTTATTGGAGCGAATTGTGTATTTCGATCGCCTGTATGTAATTGTGCTTTTCTTCAACTAGTTAATGGATTGTTGTAGTTAGCGTTTGATTATATGCGGAATTATGATTTTTGTTCGCGTTCTTCCGGTTAACTTTCTAAATCTGGCTCAGAATTAGGGATTTTATGTTATTTATTTGATTGAATCGTGTCCTTCGATAATCACATGCATATAGCTTTGTGATTGTATGCGGAATCATTGCTCTTGTTCGTTGTTGTTCTGAACTTGTCTCGGAATTGTGCCTTTTCTGTAATTAGTTAATGCATCGTCTTAAGCGTTTTGAATTTACGCGGAATCATAATGATTCTTCTTCGTGTTTCTTTTTTCTCGATTCAATGGTTCAAATTGAAATGAATGAGTAGACGAGTTTGTATCATCTATGATTCGTAGCTTCAATAGAAGTTAGAAATATGAAATTCCTTTAATTGTGCGATTACTTGATGAATTATGTGTTATGTCCAATGAATCGATGTTAACATGTGTTGTGTTTGTCGTTTTGATTGTATATGGAATTTCGATTCTTATTTTTTTGTCTAGGATCAATAGATTGATCCGAATTGAGCGTTTTGATTGTATAATAAATTGTTTGCGTTATGTTCATTGAAATCTATGTTACATTTCATTTGGAGTAGTTGTGCATTGAGATATGAATCATATGATGATGAATGTTTGTGTTTATGTTAAATGAAGGCTGCTCGTAAGTCAGCTCCGACTACTGGAGGAGTCAAGAAACCTCATCGTTATCGCCCTGGAACTGTTGCTCTTCGGTAATCATTCATTTCAATTAATTTAGTTCAATTGATGATCAGTCGTAATTTATCTCGACATTCTATTAACATGTTAACGATATCAATGAACAGTGAAATCCGCAAGTACCAGAAGAGTACTGAACTTCTGATCCGCAAGCTCCCCTTCCAGCGCCTCGTTCGTGAAATTGCTCAAGATTTCAAGGTCAGTAAACTATCTAATCATCAGACTTGTTAATATTATAAAGAGACTTGTTAATATTATAAAGGGTTATAAATTTCAAATTGCATATTTCATGAAAATAATGTCTAACAAGGTTTTCTAATTATGAATGAACAGACAGATTTGAGGTTCCAGAGCCATGCAGTGCTGGCACTACAGGAGGCAGCAGAGGCGTACTTGGTCGGGCTGTTTGAAGATACCAATCTGTGTGCCATTCACGCCAAGAGGGTCACCATCATGCCCAAGGACATCCAGCTTGCTCGTCGCATTCGTGGTGAACGTGCTTAAGGAGATGATGATGCTCATGTCACCATACATATCTCGACAAGACGATGATCAAGTTTAGGATGTTGATTACTTGCTAAAAACTCTAGTTTGTTTTTGTTTTGTGTGAGACTATGGTATATACTAGTACTACTAAGTATATTGGCTGCTGTATCGAATCTGGGCACATTGTTGCTCTGCTTTTATGTTGTGCTGTTTAGAATCAGTGAATGACACTCCGTATTTTGGCCGATTTTATTAAGTGTGCGAAGTTTGGATTTTGTTTACTCCGTATTTGTTTCTCTTTTCATCCCATATTCGTGTTGGTAGTGACGGATTTTGGAGCATAGGACTTCGGTTGAGTTGGTCCAACCAAGTTGCAAGTGCAATTTGCGATGAGATTCAATTGCGAATGCATGGCTGAGCCATTATTACCATATTGTCGTCCATGGAGCATAAGGTCTTGAGATAAATAACATAGCTCGAAAGATCAAATGGTCCGCTAATTTAATGGCGCCATTCCAATCTTACAATCTCACGACTTCTTCCATAGAGCTTCTTACTGGGTTAAGAGGACACATTTATGGTCGTCTTCCCGGACGGCCTAATAATTTTTCTGCACCGCGATACTCTTAAGTCTTACCATTGTTGGCCTCCTATAAATAACATAGCTCGTAAAATCAAATGATTTAACTTCGATTAGTGACACAAGTTGGGTACGAAAGGTACCAGTTTTCGTGTTCATGTCCAGTATTTATTGCTTGTTCGCGTTCATGACTTAGCGCCTTTCGTTACCACCCTACATTGCCTTTGTCATGCCTTGCAGATGTTCTTCCGTTATTAGCTCCCTTACTACAACTGTTGACGGAAAGTGGAGGATTGGATGGTACAAAACCAATAATAACAAGTTACCTTGACGGAATTTGTGTATCATATAATGCAAGATTGCATAAAGCACATTCAATACATACAAATTATTAAGAGGAATAATCAATCTTAAACTCAAAACAAGTCAAATAGAATAGATAAAGACAAAAATTACCACTAGGAAAGGCCGTATGCATGTCCCATTTAAGTCCAAGGAGGGTGCTATTCAGTATTCAACCTCTTTTTATCTTAAGACGAGTGCCTATTTCCTAATAGTTAAAAAAATAGCGAGTCTTTCAACCTAACCTCTTTTTGGGTTCATGTGAATATGTGATTGTTGTAAACCGTTTTGGAATACAATTATCATGTTCTAGGCCTCCAGGGTAGTCAGAAAACAACTTAGAGTTAACCAGAAAATTCGTTAATCGGGATAGGTTGATTACTTACGTAATAGAGTTATTAATTAGAAAACTTTTTGTCAAACACAACCTTTAAAAAACTTTTTCTTACAAACACCACCTTTAAAAAAAAAGTTTGTCAAACACAACCTTCAATAAATTTTTTGTTACCAAACACGACTTTTTGGCCAAAATTTGAGTGCTTATAATGGGCTAACTTTCACTCGATGTTTAAGATAG
>JAYMSF010000317.1:0-17390 GCA_036897335.1 Silene vulgaris | reverse complement strand
TGTATCCCCCCCCCCGGCGAAAATTACAGAGCCCGGTTCCCCCGCCGCATCCAACGCCGACCTTGACGCCGTCAAGGCAATCGCGCTCGAGGTCGGTAATGCGGTTGATGTCGACGGATACGTGCCGGTAATTTGTGGATTGTCTCGGTGTAATAAAGGTGATATTGATGCTGCTTGGGAAGCTGTTAAGTGTGCTAAAAGACCGCGAATTCATACTTTTATTGCTACTAGTGATATTCATCTGTCGCATAAATTGAATAAAACTCGAGCCGAGGTTATCGAAATTGCCACCAGTATGGTGAGATATGCTCGGAGTTTGGGGTGTGATGATGTTGAGTTTAGTCCTGAGGATGCTGGCAGGTATACCGCCTTTTTGTTTAAATATGAGACGGTCTTACATGTGAAACCGCTATTTCATTTTGACTGATGATTAGTTTTTGCGAGTTTTGAGCTGTTAGATAAACGGATAGTTGACTATTTGAAATCAATTACTCCGTAGTTGTCTATGAGACATTAGGCCGCGTAATCAGTTAATCCTCGTGTATTGTTCTTTTGATTTTGGGTTGATCATTGCTAGCTTGGTTACACATGAAACCGTCTCATATAATTATGTGATTAGCAATGTTACTCGAGTGTGAATTAGTTTTATAGTGAGTGACTTCAGTTGTAGGAGATTGCTTCAAAAGGAGGGGTACACCTTAGAAAGCGAATAACATAGGGGTGACGCGTACTATATCCCAAGAAAAAAAAAAGAGAGGAGGAGAAAGAGCTGGAATACATTCTCCACTAAGCTTGAGTGGAACTTTCAAAGGAAAGTAAAGTTGCCTTGGTTTGACAGCTTATGCTTGAATTATAAGGTACGGAGTATTGAAGTTTATGGTAAGTAGTGGAAACTGATGCATCGGCGTGCTGGATTTTTTGGACCTTGATAATGGAACACTTGTACCACTAAGTGTATAAGTGTGGGTAGTTGATGTATATCGCTGACGACTTGTGGTGTTTGAAGATTGTTGCAGCGCATTGTGAGCCATTGTGTTTGAGTTTTGAATTATAACACAACTACTATATGGCGGTGACTGATATGTTCTAGTAAATAAATGAGAACTGTTTAATTTGTTTCTCAAATATCTAATTCATCGATGCTCATGGAGTTTGCATTTTATTAAAATTTAGCAGCATTATGTGAACCGAAGTGCTTTCTTTTTTCTTCTCATTTTACAGATGGATAGTGAGACCGTCTCATATATGTTATTGTGTTTGATCACAGATCAGACAGAGAGTTTCTTTATCAGATTCTTGGGGAGGTTATCAAGGCTGGAGCAACGACGCTAAATATCCCTGATACAGTGGGTTATACCGTCCCTAAAGAGTTCGGAGAGTTGATTGCTGACATAAAAGCGAATACTCCTGGAATTGAGAATGTGATCATCTCAACTCATTGCCAGAATGATCTAGGACTTTCTACTGCAAATACTGTTGCGGTATGTTGTCAATTGTTAATCATGCATAGCATTACTTATACAGAAAAAAGAAGGGATTATAGGTTGTACACTTTCTCAATGTAGGGGGCATGTGCTGGCGCAAGACAATTAGAAGTCACAATTAATGGAATTGGAGAGCGGGCAGGAAATGCTTCACTTGAGGAGGTGTGTTTCTGCTACATAATAATATTGATGGATTGTTTTCAACTTATTCAGTGAGTCTTATATGGGTTCATCTCACGCATGAGACCAACCGAAAAATTTATATATTCTCATTAATTATATGGCTAATGGGTTGGGCTCACATGTAACACACTCTCATAAGTTTTTGTGCTACTTATTGGTTTAGATATATGTATGTTTCTTTGGGCTATATCATAATTTTCTGTTCTCTTTCCTGAAAGCAAGGTTGTCATGACGTTGAAGTGCCGCGGGCAATCATTGGGTGGTTTATACACTGGAATTCAAACAGAAAATATCGTCAGGGCGAGCAAGATGGTACTTTATAAATACCTCCATATTTCGTTTGTCTCATTTTTTTTTATTTTTTTTTTATTATAGCTCATGCTGGTCATGCCTAATATTTTCCCTGCTTCCTTTTGTCTCTAGGTGGCTGAATATTCCGGACTACTTGTGCAGCCTCATAAAGCCATAGTTGGAGCTAATGCCTTCAAGCATGAAAGTGGGATTCACCAGGTATATCCGGCACATAGTGTGAGATTTATTACATTTATATTTTAGCGCGTGCTTTTAGTGTAGCTAAAAGCCTAAAATCCAACAAATTAATTTAACTCCTGTTCACCTTCCTATGATTGTGTTTCTGCACTAAGTTGTATAACTGACTGGGTTTTCTTTGGTGTATAGCATGGAATGCTGAAACACAAAGGCACGTATGAAATTATGTCCCCCGAAGATATAGGGCTTCAGAGAGCTGATGAATCTGGCCTTGTTCTTGGTAAACTCAGGTATGTATTTTTACATTTACTTTCTCATGTCAAATACGGAGTATATGCTTTCATTTCCTCAGAGCTATGAATTGCATTTTTACTTCCCGTTTATAAATCTTAATATATTAATTCATTCTCACCATAATATGGCTTAATTTTCAAAGGTATAAGTATGCTGTATGTTGTACCCTTCAGTTTGATCGTACTACTGGATTCCTCCTTAATTTCCGCTATAGAGAAGCTCTGTTGCTCCTTAAAAAAACGAATTACTGGACTATGTAAGCATAAGATGTACACGTACCATGAAATTGTTTTTCTACTGCCTCTCTTTAGCATCTTGTTTAAATTGAAGGAAGCCATGTCACTTCAATTAGTCTCATTGTAGACGGGTATATCCGTCTAAAGATGTAGATGGGTCAAATATGTCACCACTTTCATAAAAAGACAAACAACGGATAGTGTTCGTCTAAAGTGAGATTTTGTGATGTCAATGTGTTTTTTTTTGCTGTATACGTTGAACTTTTCATGGAGTTATCATTTCTTTTGGGCATACAATTCCCGGTTAAAGATATCAGTTTCCTGTTTTTCTGTTTTCTGCAGTGGGCGCCATGCATTGAAAAAGAGACTTGAACAGGTTGATTGTTGTTTCGTCATTTACCTCAAAATTGGTTTTCACTTGTAGACTCTTTTGTTGTTGTCTGATCACTTTGGCTCTTTTCAGCTTGGGTACTTCTTTGAAGGCAAGGAACTTGACGACATCTTTTGGCGCTTTAAAACTGTTGCTGAAAAGAAGAAGGTGAATTCACTTATGTTATAGGAGTAGTTAAATGATGTAGCATTTTCTCATACTTGTTGACTTAAACTATTCACAGCTGTCCGCAAATTATGACGCTGAATTGTAAAGAGCTTGCCAACCGTTTTCTGACATCTATTTTTTTTTTTATCTTCTCATACTTGTTGACTTAAACTATTGCCATTTTTGGCATTCTGATTCGGTATTTATATTCATAATAAACAATTTGCTTCTCCAGCATGTTCTGGATGAGGATATTGAAGCCTTGGTAATTGACGAGATTTACCAACCACACTCAATTTGGTCTCTTTGCGATCTCCAGGTAATTGTTGGAGCTAATATGTGGTCATCATTTTCTTCTTATTCTCATCTTAAGGCTGTAGATCAATCATTTGTTGAATTCCATGTATATGGGACAGGTTACATGTGGAACTCTTGGACTTTCTACCGCGACTGTTAAGCTCGTTGATGCTGATGGGAAACAACATGTTGCCTGTTCAGTTGGAACAGGACCAGTTGACTCGGCATACAAAGCTGTTGATGAAATTGTTAAGGTATGAAGTCTTTTATAATGGGTCTACACTAAAGTGTCGTAAATCATCCAATAAATACACTTATACGAATGATAAATAATGTTAGTTACTAAAAGTTACTCCGCATTTTGATAAAACTAATGGGACAAATAACATGCAGTTTTATAATACTCCGGACTTGTGAAATGCTGCCTTTAAGGAAGTAGGGGGCATTTGTGATCTGAGTGTATGTGCACGTTCACAAGATTGCATACTGATTTAAGCCACTGTACCAAAAAAACTTACGGATTTATGCCAAAGTGTTATTACTTTTTCTGGTGCTTGCATAACTATCATCTTTGCTTTTTGCATAGTGTCAAATGTATGGGGCTTATTTGCCACTTCCCCGAGAAGAGAATTCATTAGTTTCATATACTCGTAATTAATCTAGTCTGGGTCCTGCCTTTCTGTATTGTACCATTGCCACGTGCATAATTTTTTCTTTCCTCTTTTTTTTTTCAATAATACTCTTTTTTTAAACTCCATTTCTGTTGAGAAATTAGTTTCATCAATATGTTCCATTTTGAGTGCCCTCATTCATAAAATAAAAAAGGTTTCTGCAGTTGCTTTCAGTGAATGTACGGCTGTATGTATGAGTTTACTGCTGAAATATATTTCAAATTTTATCACGGATTATGTTTTTGTTATGTAGACGTTTCCTGTAGTCTCATTTTAGGACATTGTTCTGGTGTCCACAAAACCGACTCATGCCAAGTCACACACCAAAATATACATGTGCCTGACATTGGTACCCAAAGCCTGAGTAAAGTAGATCTCTGCAAGTAGACTTGATCAACTCGTTCTGTTTTGATGATAGGAGCCGGTGACTTTGATGGAGTATTCACTGACGGGTGTAACAGAAGGCATAGACGCTATAGCTACCACAAGAGTTGTGATACGCGGAGATCATGGCTTCACAGCAACTCATGCATCCGGAGATATAATTAACCGAACATTCAGGTAATTTTCGTGCTGTTCTTTTTCTGATATTCCAATTTTTTTTTTCTGTTGTGTTAAACATGTTGTATCCTGCATTGTTGGCAGTGGGAGTGGATCTGAGGTGGATATCGTGGTCTCAAGTGTCCGAGCGTATGTTAGTGCCATAAACAAGATGTTAACTTACAAGAAAAAGCCTAACCTCAAAGCTTCTTCTGAAAGTCCTCGTGTTTCTGCTGTTACATTGCCAGTTGCTAGCGTATGACACGTTTCGAGATTGAATTTTTGTTTTTGTACAAATGGGTGTAATTCTGCATTTGTTGTAAGCAAGTTGTATGGGACACATTGGTGTTTACTTCTGGGTTACTAGACTAGATCAAGGCTTCTGTAGTAGCTGTACCCTTTCGATGTAAAAGACCTCTTATATTAGAAGCATTTGGATGAAACGAGAGACTGCTGTTCTGAGTTCCTACGATTGTCCCACGTTCTCTCCGATTTATTTATTGAAAATCTGGAGAAGTGTTCATTATTTTCACAGTACGATTTTTACTTAATACAGAGTACAGTATTTTTTAGACATTATGCTCTATTTGATACCCTTACGGCCTTACCCAAAAAAAAATCACCAAATCCACTCTCTCAAGCTACCAAAGTGGCTTGAGTGTAGTGGAGCACGGGAGTGCCTCAAAGCAGTGGCGGATCTTGAGTAAAAAATCAAGGTGGGCCGAGGATCGAAGTTCGTAACTTTAATATATGAAATAGTAATATTAAAAAAAAATGGGGTTGATGGTGGTGTATTGAGAGTCGAACCCTAGTCTCCAGGGTGATTAGTAGCCTAACAAACCACTGTACCATCTCAACAATTATACTAAATAGTGTTACTGTATTATACATAACTCAGATCTTGGGGTGGGCCGGGCCCAGGCCCACGTACACTAAGATCCGCCCCTGCCTCAAAGCGTTGCAATATGGCAACGAATTGAGAGGTCCCGGATTCGACTCCCGATACGGGAGTGTTGCGGTATTACCTGTCATCAAGGGCAACCTTGATGACTTACCTGGTTCCCGGGCTCGCAGGGTGTTCGGGTGTTCCCTTAGGTCACCAAAAAAAAAAGTTCCAACCCTTAACCTTATCATCAACCAAATTTCTTCGATTACAATCCTTAATTTGAATGTAAAACAAGATGTTAACTTCATTCTACAAATTATTGAACAAACTAGTAGTTTATTGCCATCTCATTTTGGTAATTATTGTGAATTTTGGGGGTTTACTAGGGTTGGGTTTGGTTGGTGGTCGGGTATAGTAGGGAAAGTGCCAGGTGGACGTTAGCGGAGGGGCGATTTGGCCGCCTGACGACTGGAGCCCGCGGCGCGGCTGGACGTAGGCGCTTGACCGAAAGCAATAGTGGCAGTCGGTCAGGGGCGTCAAGTCAGGGGCGGTCGTCATCGGGGCGGGTGGTGGATGGTTGAGGGTATGGGCGAGGGACGGTGGTTGTACGTGTTATTGTTATTTGTGGTTATTGTAATGGTGAAATGAGAGAGCTAAAATGAGAAAAGGTGTGTTGTAATTTGTAATGAGCAAAAAGTGTATTGCGAAAACAAACACCCTAAATTATTCGTAGTGCTTATTTTTTGGTAGTTTCAAAAATAATTTTCCATTTCGCAAAATATATTTATTTATTTATGATTTAGGTCGTGAAAAAAAAAACGCCATTTCACATGGATTAAGTTTGGAATTAATTTTGTATATGTAAAATGTAATGTGAAAATAAAACAAATGAAATTAAAAATAAAATAAAAAATAAAAGTAAATTAAATTAAATTATTTATATTCTACTCCTGGTAGCAGCGATAAACCCTAACCCCCAAAACTAAACAATTAAACCCCCTGCCCTCTCCTCCCACACCAAAACCTTGAAACCCTGCAACAATGGCGGACGAGGTTCACTACCGTCTGGAGAGCATGTTTCCAGAACTCGAAGACCTAGAAAAACGCGCTATTTTCACTCGAAGCGAAATCCGAGAAATCGTCAAAACACGGCGAAAGTTCGAGTACAGAATTCAGAGGCCAAGTCGATTGAAAGAAGATTATTTGGAATACATTGAGTATGAGAAGCAGGTTGATAGGCTTCGGAGATTGAGGAAGAAATCGATTGGTAATGGTGATAAGAAGAGGAAGAAGGCGTCTGTTTCTGATCTTGCTGGTGTTCGTCGTGTTATTAAGCTTTATCAAATGGCGACGAAGCGGTTTAAAGGCGATATTCACCTTTGGTTTCAGTATTTGGAGTATTGCAAGGAGAAGAAAAATGGCAGAATGAAGAAGGTATATATATGTCATTTGTTTACCTTTATGCTCGTATTATTTGTGTGTAGTATTTTAATCAAACGTAAACAAATGATTGAGACGGAATGAGTAACTGTTGTTATTATTGTTGATGTTTGGGAAGTAAGATTTGCCTACATTTTGTTTGATGAGTAGAATCGTGTTTATTTATCGGTTATGAGGGTGTGCTATTATTGGTTGAGGATGATGTGTTGTGTATTGAGCTTTGTTCATTTATTTTTCGGAAAATAGAAGCTACAGTTTGAATATTTCTGCTGTAGTAGTTTCAGTCATAGCATTGATTCTCAGTTTTGGTTGTGGTTTTATAGGTTTTATCGCGTTAGACCAGTAAAATGGGTCGCTGTGAATCTTTATATTCTATACAAAATGGTTGCATTTCGGTGTCAGAACTTTGTTTTAATTCCATTGTTTCAGCTGAACTATAGTTTGATGGTGTTTGGGGTCTATGCCTGAAAGAAGCTTTATATTTTGCTTGTGTGAAAACCTAAAAGCTCGACAATGTCCATCCAGTGATTTTATACCTGACTGGTATTGTGGGAAATAAATTTTCATGGGATTGATTTTTCCTTCCAAGTATTTGTTACGGTTTGTTATCTTGCAAAATTCCCGTCTTTTCTGATATTAATTTTCATTTCAATTGGAAAAAAGGCTTTGGCTGAAGTGATGCGGTTCCATCCTAAAGTACCTGCAGTATGGGTCTATGCTGCTGCTTGGGCTTATGATCATGACTTGAACTTTGAGAGTGCATTATCACTTATGCAAAGTGGTCTTAGAGCATGCCGGAATTCGGAAGATCTCTGGGTGGAGTGTGTACGTTTAATACTTACACACCTTAATAAGTTAAAAACACGTAAGGCTATGCTAGGAGAAGATAATAGTACACTTGTTGTTGATGATAAACTTAATGAAGAAAAGAAGTGGCGTGATGAAAATGAAGATTTATTCATGTCTCTTGATGATGAAAATGGAGCTGGTGTTCAAAATAAAGATCATAATAAATGGGATACACTCTGCGTTACTGTTTTGCAAGAGACATATAGAGAAGCTGTCAAAGCTCTTCCATCTAGTTTCAGTCTGAGGAAAAGGTTTCTTGAGATAGTGGAAGCTACAAATTTGGGACATTTAGAAGGCGTACGTACTGAGATACTAGATGGCATGAGGAATGATTTTTCAGGAGGGCCTGATTATTGGGTTTGGCTTGCAACACTCAAGCTAACTGACCCACATACAACTCCTGATATCAGCAAAGAAGAGGGACGTTTGCAGGCTGATGAAGTTATTAAGGTATGTGTTTCTTTAGTAATTCTCTCTTTTTATGTAGATGTTATCTTCATTGTACTTTACTTTTTTAATGGCTTTGAAGGAGATCGCAGTTCATGCCTGAGATTGTATTCGTACCCCAGCATTATTTTGAAACTCTCGTTTTGTATAATAGGTCCGATCCTCATGTTGTCTTTTCATTTGTAAATGTCTCACCCTTGTGCCTTTTTGTGGCCGAGCGTCACCCCCTTGATATACTTTTCTTAGTAATAAAAGGTATTTGTGGTTTATATGGAAATCATGTGATCACGTACAAAAAGGAAAGAAGCCGACTTGGTCACTGGAGTTAATAGAGTTGATTTGGGGCACGTTAAAAAGTAAACGAAATTGACTCGGTCAATTATGCTCTTAGAGTTGACTTGGGGGATCTTTAACATAGTAAAACTTGCTTGGACACGCAACTTGCTCAAAAGCTTTGCTTTACTGTGTTTATCTATCATTAAATGTGCGGAGTTTCTTTTCGGCCTTGTATCTACTGGGGGATTGTTTGTATCATGGGTTCCTTGGTTCATCATCATGAACTAAATCGAAAAAGCTTTTAAAACCCTTTGCGCTTCCATTTTCATGATGTAACCTATGGATATCTAAATGTCTTCTTTTATGCCGAGAGTAGAATGGGGAAACTTCTCAAGTATTGTGAGGGATAGCTCACATGCATTGGACCACCTTACCTCGCATTAAGCAGAATCCGCTTTATAGGTTCAAATGTAATGATGGTGATGAATTGATTCCTTAATAGCCTGGTAAAACTGAAATTTTTCTGTTTGCAAAATTTTAAAACATAGCAGAATCTGCATGCCTTGTTATTAGGTCGAATTTACACTTAGCTATGCGATAGTTAGCTCACCATGAAAAAAAGGGTTATGTATTCTTGTCCCAGTTTGCCTAATGAACTCTTTTTGCTTGCATATGCTTCTATTCATAAATTTTTCTTTTTGTCTAGGTATATGAAGAAGCTATTGATACTTTACCATCAGCTGTTATGTTTGAGAAGTATATCAATTTTTTGATAGACATTATCAATCCGAATGGAGAAGAAAAGCAAAATGCTGAGGTTTCAGGTGTATCAGATCACACAGACGCCTACGTGTCACATCTTGTGAGGGTTTTCGGGAAAGCTGAAGCCTTGGGATGTCTGAATGAAGATCTGGTTTGTCTGTACATAAAGTTTTATCTTAATATGGATAAAACTGATGAAGCACTGAGGTTAGCAGAGAACTTCTGTGAGGGAAAATTTTCAGATGCCAAACATTTATGGGTTCTCAGGGTCACTGAACATATGAAGTGTGCTACCAAATCTGAAGCTATTTCAAAAGACGCTGTTTCATCTGTGTTCAACCTCTTCAAAAAAATGCTGAAAAACATAGCTGTCTATGATGATGAGAACTTGTGGCTCAAGGTATGTAATTACCTTGTTTGTATTTGGTTGTCAACAGAAAGACAATTGCCATGTTAATATTGATGCGCCTGTTAGCTTTATCATGAAACAATGAATGTTTGTCTTATGTTTCTCTCATGATGTTGAGTTTTATTGCATGAATCTAAAAAGTTTGCAAGGCTTGCACGCATTCAAGTATACACTATGTTACAAATTTACAATGAATGTACTTTTCTTTTGCTAATTGTGTAGCGCTGGTTTCATGTACCTAATAGCATAGGTTAGATAAGCACATATTGTACAGGGATAATGGCTGTATTTGCTGATTGTTAAGTGGTTTCGACATACCGACATTACTTACACATAGGACCTGTAATGATTGTCCAAGTGTTAGTGCTCTCTATTGAAGATCCTTTGAGTGAATGGCTGCACTCGACCAGAGTTAGGTGGTAACTAGTTTGAGTTTACTATAATGGTATTAAGCTGCGTAGTTGGCTCTGCCTAACTATTTATAAATATATAATAACTATAGAAGTTTTTAAGTAATGAATAATGAAATTTGAGCGCATTTCAGTGTCATTTGTACTATTGAGTATTAATATGTTTTTCCTTTCTTTAGTGACCATTTTTACTATTCTGCAAAGACAAACTTTTTCATTGAATTTATTTGAAGTTTTACTGTGAGAGTTCCTGATTATATCAATTTAATGGTGCAGGCCCTTGACTTCTTTGCAAATAACAAAAAGTACTTTGGGAAGTTGTTGGATCTTTGTATTGTTTTGCTTACAAAAGATGGTGGCTCAGATAATGGATTCTCTCTCCCGGTAACTCTGGTTAAGTTTGTTTGTCAGAAGGAAGGAATTCATAAAGCAAGAGAGTTGTATAAGCGGTATGTTGTTAACAACTTGTTATGGCTTTTTAATTTCCTTGTATTATGCGCATCTATGTGTTGAGTCTTCCTACATTGAAAACGTACAGCTAAACTTTGAGCTTATGAAGTGAGTTCTCTCCTTATGGTACGCCTAAAATCCTAGATCCATTTCATTTTAAGTGGGATTTTCACTCGGCTTACTAATGAGCTGTTTATGGCTAGAAATGGGACGTAATTTCATGGGTTCCCCGAGAACAATTTCTGTGTTTTTTTTTTTTTGAACACTTACTATCTACATGTACCCCCGTACCTCCGCTATAGATAAACCTTGAGGAAGTAAAGTAATGTTACAGTTGCTATCTTTTCTGCCCACTTGTGTTTCTCAAACTTCTCAAGTATCGGACATAGGTAGGTATTTGAGGATTCCTGTTATAACATTGAGACTGCTGAGATATGGTCTTATTGTCATTTTGTCAACTGGATAGGTCTCAACGCTTAAATGTGTTGTAGTGTTGGGTTGATGTATGCAACACTTACCCTGTGGCAACAATTTTGTGGATAGCCTATAATGAAAATTGTGTAGATGATTGCATTCAATGACTACTTCAAAATGAAAAGGAGCTGATGGAGTTTACTGAATCATTTCGCTTTATTCCTCATAATCTACGACAAAAACATAGCAAGTCTTAGGCCTCATGAAAAATGGAAATGAATAATAGATGATCAAGTTAATGAGAAATAAATTACTAGTCTCATGTAGCGGGGTGTTTGTTAATTTGCATATTAGGACTCTAGGTGTGTGTAGTCCGGACCAACATTCATAGAGTCATGGGCGAGCAAAAGAATCAACTAACCTTTTCTTTCTTTATTATACTGTACAGCCTTATTACGTTGCCTCACCCAGGATTGTGTTTATATAAACACTGCCTAGAGTTGGAGATGTCAGTTGGTGATAAAGAAAGTATTGCTAATGCAAGGAAGTTGTTTGAATGCGCTCTTACAACATATAGCCAGGACATCAGCCTATGGCGAGATTACTATTCGATGGAGATGAAAGTAAGTTCTTATTTTCATTTTTGTTTTCATTTTCTCCTTTTTGTTTTTAACAAAAATACACCTTAATCAAGTAGACCTATTTTGTTTTAAAAATTAGAGGTTACGTTTTGAACATGGTACTAAATCTTGGTTGAGACTTGGTATGGGTATCAGTCATTGCGGCGTGATCCTAGTTGTTGTGCTACAAATGTGGTGGGTTTTGCCTCATAATTTGGTTGCTTTATGATTTCGCAACCAGATCTTATACTGTGGTCCTGATTGAATGCCATATCAGGTTTCTAATTATGTGTATGATTTGATGTTGCTTATGCAGACGGGTACATCAGAAACCTCTAGTGCTGTATATTGGCGTGCAAAGAAGACTCTTGGAGACGCTTCTGCACTTACTGCCTCTCATTGCTTAGATTAGAAGGTTTCTAGAAACAATCAGGAAGTTGATGATGTGCCCTGCGCCAGTGTGTACCAAATCCAGACTAACCTGTCACGATTTACCGCGAACTTCTGAAAAAGCACATCACAGTTCTACATGCAGTCGTGTAGTACAAAAGGGATTTTCTACCTTGTTTTTGATGTTCAGAGGTTGATTTACCGGTTGAATTTGCAAACCACTTCTTAAACCTCATCGTCATACACTTTTTTGGTAGAAAATATAATGCAATCAATTAAATTTTTCCAGTCTTTTTTATTTGGTTTATTTGTACTTAACTTTTAACGACATTGTTACTCCTTTAATATCTATATTGTTTTTTTAATTGATTTAAAAACCTAAATTTGCAGAGCACATTTGTAAAGAAGTACAGAGTACTTTGGTCATGTAGACTCAAAGCATGTGTAAAAACTTAAAATTTTGCGTACTGTTGACGATGTCCAAGTCCCGGCGATCAGTAGCGTTCCCACCTTTATGGTAGTGGGGTCTTGAGACCAAACAACTTTCCGGACAATTGACGTTTTTTTATTGTTATACTTATATTACTTGAAAATCTTACGTCTTTTAAACCCCATACTAGAAAGAAACATAGCAATTATACTAATTTGACCTCACACTATCGATTATGGATCCGCCACTGTCAGCGATGACGTGTGAGCTCTCTGAAAGAAAACTAGGCAAATGTCTCCCCTTAAAATTGGTGTATATGATAATGTGGCCGTCTACCAATTAGGCAACTAAACACCATTTCAAAGACTGTTACGTCCCAACGCAAAGCTTACGACAAAGTCATTGATTTCAATCGATCCACGACGTGCAACTAAACCTTCTTTGAGAAAGATTGTACTATTTTATTACTTGTCATCTTAACATATGAATTATGAATGATGATTACATGTGGCCAACAAAAACTTGCAAAAAAGTGATCCAAGCCATCATCTTAAACTATTTTGCAAGGTACGGGTTTCTATACTTTCCACCCTTCACCAAAGTATTCATTATGTAATCCAACTCTCCAAATTATTATTACATGTTTTGTAGTTATAATCTAATGTTTCAAGTTACTTTATGTTGTCAGTTTGTCGCGAAAAATTATCTGCCTTTACTTTCGCTCATATATTTTAAGCAATAATTCTGGTATAAAACCGTTTTACAAGCAATAGCTAACAAAGCACTAATATGATTTATCAAGGTCTTTGACATAGGGTTTTGCAATGTTTTACTATTATATAAAACCGTTTTACAATAGACTTGCTCTATTTTAAGAACTGTTAAACCGTCAAAAAGTGTTCGATCAGCGAGAATAACGTAAAATGAAGGTAGTATATTGTAAGGTTTCTTCCCCCAAGAAAGGAGAAAAAAAGAAAAAGGATGTATAGAGCTGTACAACTTTAGTTTGTCCAGCTTTTGGAGAATTTGAATGAATTGAATACTTTTATTATCTAAGAACAATAAAGAAAAGAAAGAATCATGTGAAAGTGAAACAAATAAATAAATAAATAAGTTTTAATTTCTTCTTTTTCTTTGAATTCTTTTGGTGTGTGTTTCTCTGCTTTATGTAGGTAAACAAATGATATTGCTGTGCTATCAAAGACTGTTTATTTTCTTCTGTGTGTTCTGTTCATGCAGGAACCAAGTACATCTAAAACAAGGTTTGTACCAACTCTTTTTAGTTTGTATAGTTACTCTAACACGGGTCTCAAACACCGGAAATGATTTAGTGTCAGGCTCGTCTTAGATTGAATTATCTAAAACGGGTCTCAAACACCGGAAATGTGGGGAAGATAATTCAATTAACTCTTTTTAGTTTGAATGTTATAATTACCGGTGTTTGAGACCCGTCGTAGATTGAATTATCTTCCCTACATTTCATTATCGCAATAAATTACCAGTGTTTGAGACCCGTCTTAGATTGAATTATCTTCCCTACATTTCATTATCGCAATAACTGATTCAATCGACGTAAGTTGAACTAGTTACCTACTAATGGCCTTCACGTTATTCTTTAGAGTCAACAATCTCAATTTCTGTCTTCAGAAAAGAGTTAACAAACTCGAAAATGATTAAAACTCGAAAATAAGACGATTTTACATTCTCAGTTTCATAAATTTGTCATATGCATGAATTGTTTATTTTCTTGTTATTTACAATGAATTGTGCACCATGTTCCAGAAAGCCTTGGTATCAAAGAGCAGTAGAAATGTCAACAATATGGAAAATACTCTTCAGATCACCAACAAGAGCAAAATCCACCCTATGGAAAACCATAGAATCCACGGAGGTCGTCTCGAAGACGACTTCGAATAACAGCAAACAAAAACTTAGAAAAAGCACTTCTCAAAGGATAGCAACATCCTTCACAAGAGTATGTCTATGTGCTCCGATTTCGTCTTACAATGAGGTGTTCAATGTTGATGTTCCTCCTAGGAGGAGTTACAGCTACCCGAGATCAAGTTCATTTACGTCTCCACAACGCGCTATTTCACGTGAAATGAGGAGCCAGAGTGCAAGACATAGCACAGAAGGTCGGAGAATTTTTCGAGGTAAATCATTGACTGATAATGTACTAATGAGGAGATTTGTTGTTGAAGAGGAAGCTATGGTTCAAGTTAGGAGGAGAAATCAAATGGAAATTGTTCGGAAACGCGCTGCAAATAGACGGAAAAAGCTTGGCCCTAGCCCACTTTGTAGAATGGTTATTGCTGAAGATGAACAAGTCTGCTAAAATCAGTGGCGGGGCTAGGGAAGGGCTTGTAGGGGCGCTTGCCCGAGCTGGAGAATGAAAATTTCAAAGATTTTACTTGAAATTCTCGGGTTTTTTTCGAGTTTCCCTTATACTATTACTCGTTCGCCCCCGCTGAATTTCTCGTCCCCGCTTAGTTCAAATCCCAACTCTGCCCCTGGCGAAATATATGAAAGTCTCTCTTGCACACTTCATCCAGTTTTTTTACTCATTTTGTTCAAAATCCAATTTCAATAGTGTATCTTCCCATTCAAATATTATGATTTGAGAAGCCATGTGTATTCGATTTGGAAAATGAAATTGTGCCACGGAAATTGACCTCAAACCATACCAAATTACCAATCAAAAGGCTGGTTTGCAGGGGCTACTCAAGGTCATAATTCCCAACGGGTTTATTGTTTATATTGAGATATCGGGAGAGAGCTTTCTTACCGTCTCTCAGGCAATAAGACGTTGGATATTTTCCGATGGCTCTCATGACGACAAGATCAATGCGATAAAGATATGCTTTGCTGAGCATATCACCATGCGGCCATGCCTATTCTCTTCGGCAGTTAAAGCTCTTGTCCAATAGTCCAAGAAGTGCAATTTGACCCGTTAACTCCAACGAGAGTATTAACCATGGTCTGTGAAGTTGGAGAGCTTCATCTCTTGTCATATTCCCAGCCAAATCATTAAATAAATCATTGTGAATCAATCGTTTGAGTTGATCAAGATGGTCTCTTTTGCCCTGTTTTCAGTTGATTTATGTATTTCAATCTTTTCTGGTGGCATTATAGCAGCGTAGGTTGTGAAATATTAGTAGCGGTCATCACTGATGGAACAGAGCGGATCACAATCAATGTGAGCGGAATTTAAAAAACATTAAACCAAATTTGTTACATCTTCACCTTCTTAAAATATGAAAATTGAGGTGATTTTCCAAGTTTTTAGTCACTCGACTAGAAGCTTGAGGAATAAATGAATGATAAAAAGTTGGCTAGGTCAAAAGCCATTGATAATATCCTCGATCCAGTTCGAGATTAGTGTACCTATTGTTTGAAAATAACAATCATACAATACCAGTATACTTAACTTACAAGTACGAAGTAAGAGCTACTCCGTATGAAACAACCACGAGTCCATAAAATTAGATTCAGCATAAAGAATGTAACACCATGGCAGCTAAAAAACCTTGATTGTAGCACCTCAGCATTCCCGGCAAATCAATTTAAAAAAGGAAAAGAAAAGACTCAAAACTAATATTCCGACCTCTGAAATTTCAAGACATACAGAAGGGCTGAGATGCTTTATTCCCTGGGCTGCTATCAGTAAAAGTGCGCAATCTTGTAAGGTGGATTAAGTAGCTTTGGCTTCTTCTTTGCGTTTCTCGTTTTCAAACTTGTCAATAGCTACCTGAAGTTCATCACTACCCCCGACAGCTCTCATCGTGTAGAAGTACACTCCGAAGACGAATGCTGATAGGCCTCCTGCAACTATAATGTTCTTGGTCTTGGGTGCAAGGGCACCAAACTTTGAAAATCCCGACATCTGGTTAGTAACTAATAACTTGAACCTCAAAACTTCAAATTTCCTGGAGAGCATCATTATTGCGGGAGTATTAAATAATGTACAAACTGCATTTCCACTCCTAATAGTAACAAGACTCTGTATTCTTTTGCTTGGATACGATGAAATAAAAGTAAAATGTCTCGCAAAACTCTCTATGCTTCTTGCATCATGATTCATGAAGCAACCGGATGTCAATCCATTTCACGGTACAATTTCCACAATGGGTCATAAAAAAATAACATTTTTTGTGTTTTTAACACGCCGTTGAGGTTGCATACACCTAACTAGGGATGGCAACGGGTCGGGTCTGGGTCGGGTCCAGCTGGACCCGGACCCGGACCCGTTCTCCCTAGCTTGGACCCGGACCCGACCCAGACCCTCTAGGGTCTAAAATTATCAGACCCATACCCATACCCAACGGGTCCGGGTCCAGGTCGGGTCTACCCGCGGGTCTAGAGAAAATATTGCATTTTGATTTCAAGAAAGGGGTGAGTGAAGAATAAAACATCAATTAAGAACAGTAATTTCAATTCAGACGGAGCATATGAAATTAAGACAACACAAATTATATAAGGCGGTAAAAGCAGAAACACACACAGCAAAGACAAAGACAAATGTATTAAAATCACAACTTTAACCTGTAAATTCTACCAATTGAAATGAATGATAAAAATAATAACAATTTTAGATTATTTGAACCCCACAATCGCCAAAGAAAGAAAAGAGAGAGGAGATGTCGAACTTCTTGCGCGTCGCCGTCCTCGCTGGTCACCGTTGTCGTCGTCAGCCGTCGTTCAATGTTAGTTAAAGGTTTAGGGTTAGAGTTGAGTTTAGTGTTAGAAGGAATTGATTTGGGATTATTTGGGAATAAAATGAAGTGCAATGAAACGGCTGTGTACTTGAGTTTGTTAGGTTTAGAGTTTTTTTTTTTTTTTTTTTAATATTATACGGGTTTAGGGTGGGGTGCGGGG
>JAYMSF010000316.1:0-17394 GCA_036897335.1 Silene vulgaris | reverse complement strand
CTCGATACCTTGTTGTTTAACACCAGGTTCGTTTACTGGTGGTAGAAGATCAAGTTAAGAGAGAGGAGCTCCTTTGACATCTTCACACCAGGTACGATTTGTGTTGCTGACATAGTAAAATGCCTGCTTATTTTTGTGTGTGATTCATAGTTACTTCTTGGCTGCATTCTGCCTTGTCTTATAAAACCACAAGTGTTACAAAATTACATCTATGTGATTTTTGAGACCATATGGAGCTATCAGTCAGAGCTCTGAAATGACTTTTCCTCAAACCTTCAGTCTCGCATGTTTTCTGATTTTATTTGGTCTGTTTGCAGTGTGGGAATGAAATTGTTACTTATGCCTTGGACTGAGAGTTGGAGAAGAGGGATATTTCTTTGGAGGTGAGGCTCAGCAATAGTGAGACATTTTTTCCTAAATGTTATCCATATTCAAGGTTTTTATTCTACTTTGACATGTCGCCTCTAGCTGTTACTGCATGTCGCCTCTAGCTGCTATCGGCTGATGCTGCTAGCTGCTGCCACCTGATGCTAGTTGCTGCTAGTTGTTGCTGTCTGCTGTCTGTCACTGCTTGGTGCCTGCAGGTCTGGCCTGCTTGTTGCCGGTGATGCTTATAGGCTAGGTAATTAATTCCTCTCATTCCCTCGTATTTTGCTTTCGTTTTGGAATTGTTAAGTACTTAGGCAATTTGCACCTCTTATTCATATATTTATTTCCTTGCAAATTTAGGCATAAGGTGAATATTATAGGTTGGACATATTAGGTCCTTAGCATTTCATAAGTAAAAGGTGTTATTCATGTTTACTTCTTTGCTACATTCTGCCTTGTTTTATAAATTCACAAGTGTTACAAAATTACATGTATGTGAATTTTGAGACCATATGGAATTATCAGTCAGAGCCATTGAAATGACTTTCCCTCATAAACCTTCACTTTTGCATGTTTTCTGATTTTATTCGGTCTGTTTGCAGCGTGAGAATGAAATTGTTACTTATGCCTTGAACTGGAGACTTGGAGAAGATGGAGATTGCTTTGGAGATGAAGCTCAGCAATAGTGAGACATTATTTACTAAATCATACCCATATTCAAGGTTGTTATTCTACTTTGAAACGTCAATAAAGGGTAACTGACAAAATTCTTCAATTGTTTATTGTAAACAGATATATAATGGACAAATAGGAGATTTACTTATTCCAACCCAGTGAAACATTCAGGTACTTTCTTTTAGTATTGCCTTCACATTTATGTTTGTTGTTGTTAATACTTGATGCTATTTGAGACGCATCCTTTCTGTTCTGGAGTCAATACGATGCCAATAATGGTTTTTACATTGAGAACTTGACTGATGAGGATGTAACCTGCTATGATAACGTAACCTAAATTCTGATTAAGGTACTTGTCGATGAAAGACATGTTACTTTAACTGTAGAATAATCTTTAATATTGACATTCATTTCAATATGTTGTTGTGCTGTTTGTCAACAATGCTAGTTGCTTTTAAGTTGATGTGCTGTTTCTGTCCACAACCGACCACCACTTAGCCTTAGAGCTTGTATGTGAGTTTTATATGTAGTTTAGTCAACTTAACTAAGTTGACTAATGACATTGCTGACTAAAAGTTACAGAGTATTCTTTATAGACGAAGAAAACCCTTGCTTCATGGGGTTAAAATGACATCAATAAACACTATACATACATGATACATGCAATCACCGTTCAGATTTTGCATCACTGCTGGTGAAATTCATGCATTCGAGTAATTGCTATGTACTGAATAAGACTTATCTTATAGCATCACAATCTGTTGTTTGACGTGCTCTTATTATCTCTACTATTGCAATGATCGTTATGTATGTGACGGTTTCACATGTGAGACCTACCCATAGATTATTACAATAGCGGATCATGTGCTCTCTTCACGTGAGGAGAGTAGTACCACTCTTTCACTTGTACTTCATTTGATCCCCTTCCCTTTTCTCTTTACCCTTTCCCATATAACCCCTCTTAACCCTGACTCATTTCCCCCTTATTTCCCTGCAACAATGACTGCCTTAGTCTTAGTATATTTGTTCTTAATTAGATAATCTCATTTCTTTTGCTACAGCTATACCCATATAGTTTGTCTTTCAACCTTAAAATATGATGATAGGTCGATGGTTCGTCTTAAGTTTTTATCTGTTTTGTACTTCGTATAATATTATTTTTAACTTGCTTTTGCATGACTATTGGTTCCCGAGGTTTTATTCTTATATTCTGATAACAAGTTTCATTCTTATATTTTTCAACTTGCTGCTAGAAAAATTGGTCATGCTGGTGGTGCTCTTTGTTGTCGAGGTTGCTTGAGGTTGCTGTGGGCACGGAGATTAGATAATCAGATACACCGGCATACTGTTCAGTGGTGAATTTGTAGTTTTTGCCAACACTTGTTTGTAATGTAATTGATTTATGGATTGTAATATGAATTTATTTTTTTAGAGTATTTATTGTTAGATACAGTTTTTTTTTTATTTAAAAAAACACTTATTTGAGGCGTTTTTTTGAAAAAACGCCTCAAATAAGTGATTTTTTTTAAAAAAAAAAAAGGTGCTATTTGCTGCGTTTTTGGGCAAAAACGCCTCAAATGAGATTTTTTTTGCTGCGTTTTTTAAACGCCTCAGATAGAAATCCTATTTGCTGCCCCTGCATTTGCTGCTACTGATAAAACGCCTCAAATGAGGCCTTTTTTGACGCCTCAATTCACGTTTATTCTACTAGTGATAATTAACTGAGGACTTAATAAACCCTTAACCTAGGATTAGCCTTTTATCGAGAGGCTGAGTTTTTCCTCTTGTATTTGCCCTTGGACTTTGTCGATCTATGTGAACTCCTATGCTTGTCTACATAAGTGAACCCAAAACATCCTAGTCTTGTTAATTATCGTTCACATCGTTTTAGTAATTGTTAGCCTTCATTTGTTTTAGTTTTAGCTTCACATAGTTAGTCTTAAAACAACCCAATTTACTTGCTTGAACTAACTTAAACTAAGAAACTAACAAGTAATTTAATATCCATAATCCCGTCTCTTAGGTTCGACCCTCGCAGTACTACAACGGGTAACCGTACACTTGTGGGGTTTATAAGTATAAGATTTGTCACAACAAGTGTTAATTATTCGTTATGTCCAAAATCAAGTTCATGGTGACTTGCGACTCAAGTCAAAGTGTCATTGTGAAATTTAACAAACATTATTAAATTAAAAGATCACAATGTTAATAGATTTAAAATTAAAAGATTACAATGTTAATATGATGAAAAAGAAACCTCAAATAATAAACATAAAAGTAAGATTTACATATGCAAAAAAAAAGCGACATAACTTACTTTTTGCAATTCCGCAAGACGGCAAGTAGTAACTTAAGGCCACATTCTTGAACTTTTCCTACCAAATTTGCTTTGCTTAGTTAAAATCTTCATATGCGATTAGCTTTCGTCCTACAAATAGAAGGGTAGAATAGTTACAACTTACAATCATCTGAAAACTACATTGGCTTGTCCGTCGTTAAGGCGGGGCCTGAGAGGTCCCACTGGAAGAAGTTAGCTCGAGCGGTGGGGAAGGGGTCTTCGATCCCTAAAACTACATTGAATGACAATCAAAAGAGGAGTAGAGAGACAGATGACGAGGAGGGCAATGGAGGCGTGACGAAAAAGGGTAACTATCACAGGGATGTGCTTATATCTGAGGCGGAGGTTGAGATCTCTCAACCCCGCCGGGCCCAATGAGTATTTTGAGCCTTAACTGCAGGGGGCTGGGCAACCCCGATGCAGTAGGCGGTCTTCGGAACCTTGTCCGACGGGAGGCCCCGGCTATTATATTCTTATGCGAAACTAAATTGAATAGTCGTGATATGCGGAAAGTACGGAGTCGGTTAAGTGGTTATGATGGGTACGAGGTGGATAGTGTAGGGAGGTCGAGTGGGTTAGCGTTACTATGGCGGAGTGATGTAATCTGTAATTTTCGCTCGGCTACTGTTCATTACATTGATGTGGATGTTGAAGTTGATGGTCGGAAATGGCGGCTTACTGGTTTCTATGGATGGCCTGTGGTTCAAGACCGCCACTTGTCTTGGCAACAGCTTCGGCTACTTTCGGGGGAGTCTGATGGTCCATGGATTTGTTTGGGTGATTATAATGAGATACTCTTTTCGGATGAAATGAAGGGTGGGCAGCGGCCCCATTGGCAAATGAATAATTTCCGGGATGCGGTGGATGAGTGTGGGCTCAGGGATCTGCCCATGGAAGGTTATAAATTTACGTATGATAATGGGCAGGCTGGGGAGGATAATCGACAAAGTAGAATTGATCGTGCTATGATCAATAGCTTGTGGGGGGATCTGTATCCGAGTGCGAAGGTGATTCATCTCGTTAGAGAGTGGTCCGATCATGCGCCTATCAAGGTCGTTCTGGAAAGCAGCGGAGAGGAACATCAGGAGAGGACGCGCTTCTTCCGATTCGAGCAGATTTGGGTGGGAGAGGAGGGGTGTGAAGCGGCGATTAAACGGGCATGGGAAGGCGAGGATGGTGACTTGTTAGAGACTATTAATCGATGCGCTACCGAACTTAAGAAGTGGAAGGGTGTAAGTATTGGGAAAATCCTCAGGGATATTAAGAAGAAGAGAGCCCGTCTTGCTCGTCTTAATGAGGGGGTGAGATCACATCAGCTGATACAAGAGAGACACAAATTAGTGAAGGATATAGCACATCTCTTGCAACAGGAGGAATTCTTTTGGCGGCAACGGTCGAGAGCTCTATGGCTACGGGATGGTGACCGCAATACCAAGTTCTTTCATCGGAAGGCCGGGCAACGAAAGGCTAAAAACCACATTAGTAAATTGGTGACTGAGGATGGGCGGGTCTTAACGAATAGCCGAGACATGGCTACTTGTGCGGTAGCCTACTTCTCTGATTTATTCACGAGTACTAGGCCTTCGGATTTCGGTGACATTTTTGCTGGAGTTGAGGGGCGTGTTACTGATGCAATGAACGAAGGCTTACGGAGCAGCTATTGCGAGGAGGAGGTGGTGTCTGCTTTGAATCAAATGCACCCGCTTAAGGCGCCAGGTATTGACGGTATGAACGGTCTCTTTTATCAAACATATTGGCACATTGTGGGGCGGTCTGTGGTTCGTTTGGTATTGGGAATTTTGAATGGGGCACCGTTTCCCGACGGGCTCAACCGTACTAATATTATTTTAATCCCGAAGAAGAAAGCGCCCGACAAAATGGCGGACTTTCGACCTATTAGCTTGTGTAATGTTGTGTATAAGCTGATTTCTAAGGTGCTGGCTAACCGTCTTAAGATTTTCTTGGGGGATATTGTGTCCGAGAATCAAAGCGCATTTACACCGGGACGACTAATTACCGATAATGTCCTTATTGCCTTCGAAATGTTCCACTTTATGAAGAATTCACGGAGCGGGGGTGGGCATATGGCCCTTAAGCTTGACATGTCTAAAGCCTACGATAAGGTGGAGTGGGACTTCTTACGTGCTGTTTTATATAAAATGGGATTTGATGCGAGATGGATTGAACGGGTTATGTTATGTGTGGAGACGGTCTCGTATGTGGTTACGGTTAATGGGCTGTTGTCAGAAGAATTTCGGCCTGAGAGGGGGATCCGGCAGGGAGACCCGTTATCACCTTACCTTTTTATCCTGTGTGCCGAGGTGTTTTCGAGTTTGCTACGTCGAGCTACTGAGAATGGGGCCCTCCACGGTATTCGTGTTGCACCGTCTGCGCCATCTGTGTCCCATTTGTTCTTCGCAGATGATAGTATAATTTTTGTTAAGGCAAAAGAAGGGGAAGCTCGATGTGTCCGTGATATTTTGCGACGATACGAAAGTGCTTCGGGTCAGTTGGTTAGTCTTGAGAAAACGACCGCCTCGTTTAGCAAAGGTACGATTTGGGCACGGAAACAGGCGGTCTTAGGGGTTCTTAATGTACGGATGGTTTCGGAGCAGGAAAAATACTTGGGTCTTCCAACGGTCGTGGGGCAGTCGAAACGAGCTATTACCAAAACTATTCGGGACCGGATTAGCACGAAATTACAGGGATGACGCGGTATGTTGCTCTCTAAAGCAGGTAAGGAAACTTTGATAAAGGCTATTGGCCAATCCATTCCTACCTACGCTATGAGCATATTTAAGCTACCAGCTAATTTTTGTGACGAATTGCGATCGCTTGTCTCTCGGTTTTGGTGGGGGAGTGAAAACGGCAGAAGGAAAATTCCTTGGGTGGCCTGGGAGAAGATGTGTCGGCCTAAATGTCGGGGAGGGATGGGATTTCGGGATTTCATTCAGTTCAATAAGGCTCTCCTTGGCAAGCAGGCTTGGCGGTTGGTGACCAATACGGACTGCCTCATGGTACGTATTCTCAAGGGCAAGTATTTCCCTAACACGACTTTTATGGCGACTGAGTTGGGCCAGAACCCGAGTTATACATGGCGGGGTATTTGGGAAGCTAGAGAGGTAATTGGCCAAGGAGCGAGGAGACGTATTGGTGATGGCCAGAGTACTTGGGTCTGGGAGGACCCGTGGATACCTGCCACACAGTCTAGACGTGTTATATCTCCTAAGGGATCGTCGAGCGTGATGGTGGTGGCTGATCTTATGTCTGGCGAGGGGAGTGCGTGGAACGCTGAGCTTGTCCAAGCGACATTTCTGCCCTTTGAAGCAACTCGCATTCTCAATATCCGTCTTAGCCAAACTAAACCCGTGGACGAATGGTGTTGGGACCTTGAAAAAGATGGTGAGTACTCTGTCAAATCGGCTTATCGAGCGTTAATTGGTAGTGGGGCTGAACTGGTGGGACAATCGAATTATGCGACGGAGCAATGGCTATGGAATGTTATATGAAAAACGCCGGTTCTCCCTCGTATTAAGGTTTTCTTTTGGCAGTTGTGCAATGAGGCAATCGCAACAAAAAAGAACCTTGCAGCCCGATCGGAATTGACGGATATTATGTGTCCACGATGCCAGGATTGCGTGGAGACTTGTCTCCATGTAGTTCGGGATTGTGTATGGGTTGGGGGGGTATGGGATGGGCTGGAGCTGGAGGTTGGACGGGTGAGGGAGTGTAGGCGAGTTCGTGATTGGGTGGAGGGAATGTTCCGTGAGCTAGGAGGGAGGGAGCGTATGGAGTTGATGGTGGGTTGTTGGGCAATCTGGGAAAGGCGGAATAAGGCTATTTTTGATGATGGAGAATGGAGAGCGGACTGGGTGCTTAAACGCTCACGAGAGCTGCTAGAGGAAATGTATGGGATGGGGACGAGGGTGAATGGTGGCGAGCAGAGGAGGGGGATGGCTGGTGAGGGTGATGGGGGGACGCTAAAACGGTGGGGTACGCCTGGGGATGGCTTCTTGAAGGTTAACGTGGACGCAGGCTTGCTTAGTGGTCTCGGTGTTGGGTGGGGGATGGTCTGCCGGAATAGCCAGGGAGAGATTGAATGGTGTGCGGTGGAACAGGAGGTCGCGGAGATGGAGCCCAAGTATGCGGAGGCCTTGGCGGTGTTACATGGTGTTCGTGAGGCACGAAGACAGGGAGTTAAACACGTTACCTTCGAAAGTGATTGCTTGAATGTGATTGAAGACTTGTGATCGCGGAAACAGGGTCGTAGTGATATTTTCTTAGTTTACACGGATATTTATTCGCTTTGTTCTTTTTTTGAATCTTTCAGTTTTACGTTTGTGAGACGCAGCTGTAACTCGGTTGCTCATGCGCTTGCTCATTTCTCCCCATGGATGGTGGGTAGAAGAGTGTGGCTGGATGAGTGTCCGCCTGACATCTTGGAACTTGCGGAGGCCGATTTATTAGTAAGAAATTAATACCCACTTTGGGTACTTCAAAAAAAAGAAAACGAAACATGCACGTATGAAGCTAAACAGAATTTATATCAAATTGTTATATACTAAATTTATATCAATAAGGAAATCAAAAGGTCAAGAGAGAAATAAGATGAGAGCAAAATAAAAATATAACGTGTACACGTAAAATTAATTAAGCAATACTTTTAATAACCTAGCCATATTGATCAGGAAGAATCGTAGAATTGAATCGTTTGTCGATGTATAATACCTACAAACAAAATCAAGTGGCACATAATCAGAATAAAGAAAAAATAAGTAAAAAAAAAATTAACACGCATAATAATTGAGGAATCATGGAGGCATTGAATGATCATATATATACATTAATTAAGGTAACAGTGTTTTCTTAGTATTCTTATTCTCATAGAATTTTAATTTATGAACAACTCAAATATACATTAACAACCAAATTCTCATAGGACTTTTTTTCAAATTAAAAATTTGCATTATTTATTAGTATTATTTGTAGCCAATGAGATCGCCCGGAAAAAACAGCAAATAAAATCGCTCGAAAAAAGTTTCTTTTAATAATATAGATAGATGTAGATGTAGATTTGTAATTCTTGTATCAGGGACACTCGGAGAAATACTCGGCCGAGTTAGGGCCATTGAGCTGAGTAGATAAGTGCTAGTCGATCGAGTCTGGCGCGATGGTGAAATTAATTAGCCAATTTTCGTACGTGCAGTTACTTGGGCTTATTCTTAAATCGTCCCTTATCCTCCCGTAAACCTCCATTAACCCTAGTAATCAGTTGCTAGACACAATTTACTCAACTCATGTCACCCTAATCATCCAAGAGAGACGGTATGAATCAGATTATTATTATTATTGACCCGATAATCCTTGACTCGGACCCCAAATCCGATCCGGCCCAATATGAACCCGACAAAGTAATGAGCTAATGATGTATTAAGTCGAGCATAATAATGTCCTAAAAAGCAAATTTTAAAATGAGATAAAAAAATAGGTAGAGTCTCATATGACTCGACCCGACCCAAATTGGCTACTCTATCCGAGCCAACAATTGCATAAGAGGGTTTAGTTGATGGGTTATCAACTCTAGGGTTTAATTCGAGTGTCAAGGTCTCTCTCTCCCTCTGTGTTTTTCGCAATTACAGTATGAAAATCTCTCTCCAGTTCGTGATTGCAAGGTTGAAGAGAAATGAAAAAAAAAATGAAGATGATGCATTGGAGAAGATGATCAAATTGGGGAAAGCGATAGAAAGGGAGGAAAACGAGAGGAACACTATAAGGGCAAAAATAAGGGAAAAGGAAAAAGAGGTTCAAGATTTAATCTTTACTGCTGCTGTGTGTCGGGATTGTAATGAAATGGTCGTGGGTGGCGTCGAAATTGGTTGTGGGGAAACTGATGCTCATGGGAAGAATGGAAAGAAGGGGAAGAAAGGGAGGATGCAGAAGTGGATTGAAATAGGGGAGTACTTAGAGGCCGAAAGAGAGAAAGAGGTACAGAGACAAATCCGAATCGGGCTTTTAACCTCTCGATTAAACAACCTGATTGAGAGGGTTGACGAGGTTGGGGAGGTGCAATTGCCAACCAGTCAGGTGAAGGCTGCTGAGAAGTTACTCAAGAAGCACCGTCGTGGTCATGACGAGGAGGATTGGTGGAGGAGGATAATCATCCATCCCATTCCCGATAACGAGGTTTATTTCATTCTCTTTTTCATGGTTATGGTTTTTGATTTCATGGCTTAGAGTATGTAGAGAAGGTAGTCTCGTCTCAATCAATATAAGTTGGTGATCCCGACTTCTATAAGTTTTAAGTACTGCAATATTAAACTCTTGAGGGTGACTGTTATTTGCTGATTTTGATCCTTTCTGTTGGACTATGACCCTACTTACCCCACCCTTGATTATTCAATTATATGAGTGATTTTACAGATAATCAATCATTAATTGGTCCTCACTTTTAGGGACCAAAATTAGGCTTTTTTTTTTTTTTTTTTTTTTGGGTCTCGGTCACCTTGACCTTGTTTGACTCCCGTCTTTAAATGTTTCTACATGAGTAGCATAAACCATTTCACAAATGTTGAGAATCTTGCATCAAGTGTAAGTAAATACTGTTGGCTGAAAACAATTTCCTGCATTAGGATTGAGCTAGTCTCTTCGGATTGAGTTCACAAAAACCTGAAAGTTCGAGGAGGGCTGATTGCTTTTACCAATGTGTGACTGAATTATGGTTGCATTAGAAATATTACATTGGCGGATATCCCTTTTTGAGTTTGGAACTATGAACCAAAACCTATACTGTAGTTCGGATGGCTCTTTGATCATCGATTTCTACCGCGAATTACCTGAGGACGCTTCTGCAATTAAACTTCGGGTCTGATAAACTTACATGGCTAAGCTGTACACTTATGTTGCTACTGTTATTCTGTTAATGTTTAGCTGATCATGCTTTATAGTTTCATTACGTTTCTGCTAGCATCATTACTGTACTATGTCTATATGTGATTGAAATAGCGAAAAATGGTCCATGAACATAGGTTTTTTTTGTTTGTCTTTCTGTCTATGTGTTGTTTTTCTTTATTTGATAATACCTGCGTCAATGGGTAGCGACGGCGTATGTAAGATAAAGGTATATGGGATGACAATGCGTTTTTGACCCGATCTATTACGCTAGTGATTAGAATGGGGGTTTTTGTGGATAATAGATCACTGCTTCACATCCACCTTTCCTTTATTGTTCTCCTTGTGCCTCTTTGATTTAATACAAATCAGATTTTGCAACTCGACTTTGGCTCGAATGGCATACTTAGTTACTTACTACTGATATGGAAGATTTACTGTATAATACTTTGTGCTAGCCTGCTTTTGGACTAAAATTGACCAAAGTCATGGCAGAAAAAAAATTTAAGTGGGAGAGTTATTTGATCAACAGTCCAGTTGCTTGGGTTTGCGGAAGTTTGAATTTATTGTTAAGTTTCAAAAGAAGTTTCATTTTAATAGCTATGATAAGACATGTTCAGCTTCCATTATTCTGGCTATATGACCATTTACGGTTGGTCCATTGATATAGGTAATAAGTGTATACAATTTCTCAACGTCTCCCACTTTGGATCTTCTATTCAACATTAGATTTTTCTTTTGTGTTGGTTAACGGTTTGAGTCAGATTTATCTGTCGCTGATTGGAAAGCCTTACTGCCGTTAGATTTGTCAAATTCAACTACCTATGGTGAAACGTTTTACTTTGGCAAGTATATGTTAGAGTTAGTTTGGATTGGTATTGGTATTGTTTACGTTCAGTTGAAGTTAAATGGTTAAGAGTTAAGACTATATAAATATAAACTTAAGATCTAATTTCACCATCAAATGAAGGTTAATAGTCAATAACAACTTTACGCAAAAGTTTAAGAGTCTAGCCATTTGCGCTAGTATAAGAAATCACATTATTAATATCAAGCCCTTCAATTCTACTAATATGCATATACTTTACATTAGCATGTAAATGGCCACCCAAGTCTGGACAATAGTCAGTGTATGTCGACGATAGTCGTGTATCAAATAGTGCTTCTGGGCTGTGTCATGAGATGGTCTCATGATAAGATTGCTATTATGCCATGTGACTAATCTACATGGCGGGGTGTCATCTGTTTGCTTTTCTTGTGTGGATTAATGGGTGGGGATTACTGCTGGACTAGTATGGTGTCACATTATTTATTCATATGAGACAATCGAAAGTTTGCTTCGGAATAACCTTCAATGAGAATTATGTGGAAAATTGCAATTACTTGGACGATTGTTTATTTAACAAGAGTTTATTTCTCTTTATCATTATGCCTCCAGGTTATTGCAGAGAATGTGGAGAAAAGGTTCCAAGGAAGTCACTGGAAAGATGAGGGAACAACTCTCGGCTCAACCAACCAAAGGTACCTTTTCTTTTAGGATATTGACTTTGAAGGGTTTACTGATATTGACTTTGATTCTCAACAGCTAGTTAGGATACTGGTTTACCGATTTTAAGTTTTAACTAGTTATTGAAGGAAAGGTCTGAAAAATCTTGAAATATAGATTAGGGTTCGTAATCAGCGTGGCTCTAATTCTGTTTTTCCTTCTGTTGGGAGGGGGTGTATGTTACTCTATTCTCCAATTGCCACCATCATTTTTAGGTTTCATCTTGCTTTTTGCTCACCACCTTCTACCCGAGGTTTACGAATGATCTTGGGGTAGCTAGAGGGTGTGTGTGGGATGCGATGGGGGTACTGTGTGCTGTTGCCTAGTTGGTATTCCCTTTTACTGTTTACATATGATGTAGAAAACGAACTGTATTGGTTTGAAAGAAGTTGCATAGCTAATTAGCTTAGATACTCCTACTGGTTTGAAAGAAGTTATAAATAATATCTTTGTGTCTGATCTCCTAGATTATGTGACCCTCTTGCACATCTTTTAAATTTATCGTCTGTTACTTGCTATATTTGCATGGTTACAAGTTTTCTTTGTCGTTTATTATTCCAAGGTTCTACGGAGGAACGTATCTCTTAGAGTTGAGTCTTTGTGTTATACTATTTGATGTACTGGAAGGGTTGTATTTCTATACTTATGTTCTTCTTCTCACTCTCTACAGCGGTGATTCTGTAGAAAGATCTAAGGAGAATCTGGATCAAATCCATGGACAATCAACAGGTGTACAGCCACAGCCAAGTGAGAATTTTCCCTTGCTATATAATTGTTTGACTATTTTTCTAATAATCCACGAGTCGTGACACTGGTAATGAAGTGTCCAGCCATCATATCCATGTTTGAGTGTAGAACGCATCTTTCTGCTATCAAGTTATAGTTCTCTTTGCTTATTACGGAGTGTTATATTGGAAAAATGCAAAACAACTATTGATCAGTTGTTGTGAATACAATGGGTCGGAACTCTGAAATCAGTGTGTATTTTTTTGAGGGGCCTCAGGTGCTCAACTTCCCACGTTTCCCTGTTTATATACTAGCTGACTTTTAGGCATTTTGGATTGATACGTTGATGCACTTCCACATAAAGGATTCCTTTCCTATGTTGCCATCTTTGAGGCCTTTTTCCCTTTTCCCATTGTCTTCCGCATCCTCTTTCTACAGCTTACTGGTACCTTGTTATTAGTGAAATCAAAATGGTTCTCCTCCACCATGCTTAATGAGTTCGTCAGTTTGTCTCGAAAGCACATCACTAACTCTAATGAATTGAAGCAGATGCAATGAAATGGAAATGCAATGACAAGTAGACCATCAGAGAGACTTGCTTGGATGCGGATGCCGATGCATGACAGACCCTGTGGATGAATCATGAACATAATACCTGAAGTGCGAGTTTTTTTTTTTTGAGATTCTTCTATTTTATCAAGAACGTTTTCTCATGCTTAGAAATGGAGATAGGTGCTAGTGTAAATGGTGAATCCGTGATGTTTTTGACCCAAGTAACTACTACAACATCCTAGTTGAAACAACAATCTTCCCTCCGTTTTCTTTTTCTTTTTTTGTTTCAAAACAAGGACAAATTTGGTGTTCTCAAGATTTTCTTGGTGAAAAGCATTTGGTTGCTTCTACGAGAAAAATGTGAGAGATTTTGTGTTGAGAAGGGTGATCTTTGCTTGTCTTTTGTTACGTTTGTTCTGGTCTTTTTACGTTTGGGCTATTTGATGGTTTTGCATCATCTACTTTGTGGCTTATGTTCATTAACAAATTGAAAAAGAAATACATTAGGTTGGTTGCTAAATGTAAAATACAGAGTACATGCCAATGCGGCAATGCCCGGGTGATGCACTACACTGGTTGTGGTCAGATACCGATGTCACTAAAACTGATACGGGTTGGCTGGTTGTAGCACGTGCCAGCACTCTAGCCACATCTTACCACTGTCGACGGAAACAGAAGTGCCTCCAGTGGCAAACTGGCGTCTTTGTGGCGGCTACTTGATGGCTCTTTCCCAGACTTGGGATTAGGTCCCATACCCCTGTTTATATTTTTCCTTGATGTTGGGTTTCGCATTAAAAAGAGTGAAGAAATATATGTCATCCATCCGTCACCCTTCACAAATACATTCGATATTTATCCGTCAAACTTATCATTCGTCATCCATCCATCAATCATCATTGGATGAAATGGATGCACTGGATGATAAGCGAACAATTGGGTATTTAAAATTCTCAAGTTATAAAAAATGATGATTTTTTTACTCTAAAATAAAGTTTCATAATTATTTTAATTAAACTTTTTAGTGCTTGGTTTGAGGCGGGATCTCGTGTGTTGGGTTCTTATGGTGAGTCCGAATTTGGATCTTCTCCATTATTTTTTCTCCATTATTTCTCTAATGCTACTCTTATTCTAATATATTTTTCTCTCTACATTCATTTAAACATTACTTTTGTAAAATAACTACGACCACTAGATCGTCTCAAAATTTAATTTATACCGTTTAAAAACAATAGATGTCCATTTCTTTTAGAGTAACGGAGAGAATCCGGCTGAGATGAATCCATCTCAGCCATTAGATGAGGTTAAATACACGGCTGAGATGAATCCATCTCAAAAGTCTGAAAATAAAACAAGATACTGGAATAACACACACTTAACCTTTTCGATCTCTCTGCCATCTTCATCATCTGTCCTTTCGAACCCGAAACTCGATCTCTATATTAGCTTTAATTGCTTAACACCAACCTCACTTTTTCTTTATGCTCGAATAGTCGAATGTGGTGAGCGATGGTAATTGTGATGTGGCCATCAAGTCTGGGCTAGAGACTTAGAGTCATGGCGTTTGCGCGGTGGCCATAAGAAAGGTGGCGAAGGTGGTGGATTGCAAGGGTGACAGTGATCTGGGTGCAGGTTAAATGTTTAATGGTGGTCTTTTGGTGGTAGTGCGATTAATGGAGGCATGGGTCTTGGTTAATGGATTGAGCTTGTGAATTTGCAAAGGATAGTAGAAAATGAGGGGTACAAGTGAGAAAGTGAAAAAACAGTGGGGACAAATGAGAAAACCCCTTTTTTTTCAGGGTTTTTTACTGTAATATTTGTGCTTTAAGAATACTGGTTGTCAACCTAATTCTCTACTGCAGATGGAGTATATGACTATGACTATATAAATTCTTCTTGATCTTGTCTTTTGAGTTTAGTAAATTTTATTGCATTTGCAGGTTTAGGGAATATTAAGTTTTTTCAGCAAGAAGTTTACTAAGTTAAGAAGGATCTAGATGAGATACATAGATTTCAGATGAGAAGAGAGTGAGTAGCGAGCGAAAGACATAGATAGATTTGTTAGGTTCTAAACCTCCATTAATACTATAATTCTACCAAAAAAAGGGTGTTTTTTTTTTGTCACTGAGCTTTAGATCTTGCTCTAGGTATTTAGGAAATTTCATTGTGATGGGGTCTCTGAAAGACGGACACACTTATTAAAAGCTCCTTTGTCTATCAAGTTGAATCATATAACCGTCTTATTTAAGAATTATGATTTGTGGGAGTGCAAAGGCAAATTCGAACGGGAATTCATACCTATTATGTACCTTATTCGTACTAGATGCCTTCCTCTTAAGTGTTACGCTTGTGTGCTGTGTACTCATTCTGTGATTTTGATTTCACGGTTTACCGTGCTTCTTGGAACCTAAATTAACATTTATGGCTTTATGCAAGTGGCAGTAGGCTTATATCTTTTTGTTTTCCTTGATCACTTTTGGAAGAAACGAACTGTAAATGAGCTGGATTTTGGAGCTTTGAATGAACTTGTGATATTTGTTCTTCTTTTTTGTCTGTCTAATGGTTTCATAGTGTTTGGACATTTGGATGAGTCTTTGGTTTTCAGTTTTGTATAGGTTGTCGTGCTATTTATTGATTCTTTATGTTATTTCATTATGTGAGGGACCCTCAGGTCTACTTTGTGTAGGTCCATGGCCGCGTGCCTTTCTACGAATTGAAAAAAAATGTTACTCCAACGGCTAATAACTTCTTTTCTTGTCAGGATAGAGAGAAGTTAATTAGTCTAATACTATATTTTTCAGTGCCTAATAATTTAGAGAGCTTACAGATTAGAAAATATTGATGTCAGAGCATTGATTGTAATTAATAATGTCGAGGGATTAGAATGGCGTCTTGGGTTATTTAAGCCTACTGAGTTCAGAAAAGATTTTCATACCTCTATTATCATAATAGTTAGAAATGTCAAAGATATGTTTTATTGAACTATGGTATTCTTCAGTTGTCTTTTCTCACTTGTAGGCATAGCAGATTCAAATCAAAACCCATGTAAAAATATAATGACTTCAGTAATTTGCGCAGAGAAATGCTGGAAGTGGTGCCATCAAGCTACGTGACCAGCAAGTATGCTACTTTTGGCAGAGAACGAGGACTCATGTAACACTAGCAGGTAACTCTTGATAATTAAAAGATTTTACTTTACATGTTTACGATAAATGTGCATTTGTCTAAGATAAAAGGAATGAGGCCCTAAGGTGCTCGTGCCATGTTGGTCATGCTGCTTCTACTGTTTTGAATATGTCATTTTCTGCTACTTATGTAGATTATTAGGCATTATATTTGTTCATGGGTATACTTGACCATATGGATAATGACGGCTGGCTCAAATTGGCATTGTCATATGTTCAATAATAGATTTCATGTTACTTATCCGCCTTTAGTAAATGGGTGGTTCGATAATGAATTTGAATGTGTTTTGGTTGGCCCGTTAGGTCTCATGTTACTTATCCACCTTTCATACGTTGGTTCAATAATGGATTTGAATGTGTTTTAATTGATCCAAGGATGAGAAAAAAGATGATCAAGAGTAGGAAAAGAAGAAAAAATCGCTACTGTTCACTGTAGGGAAGACCGAGGAAAGGGTAACATATTTGACGGGAAGTGGGAGAGTTTGTGTTTTGTTTTACTCGGATTAAGTAAGAGAGAAACTGAGAAACTATGTTTGGTTTTATTTGTGTATTGGGTATTTTCAGGGCTTGTAAAAAGTGGGAGACAATGTAAATAGTTGTGTATTGGTATGCCCAATAATGTTCGAAATTACGTGATGAAGGATGAATTTCAGAATTGTTAAAAGTAGAGTTGTTGCTTTAAACTAAACATGTGTTTGTAATCGTTGATTCCAGATTTCATATGGACAAGCTAACACATGGGGACGAACATTTAGGCGGTGAAGGCAGGGAATTTGCTTCGGCCGATGATTAAGAAGTAGTTTTTGGGTTAAACTAAACTGATGTAGTCGCTAAGAAATGTCTTGTGTATTCAATGTGATTATGTACTTTGACAATTAACCATCCAAGCAAAAGGCGTAGTTATATGTGACTCTTAGCAAAACTAAATACGAATTATTTACGAATGCTTGTAATTTTGTTTTCAAATGATTCAGCCATCAATATAGTTCAACAACAATAGTTTCATTTTAGCAACACTAACATGTACGAAAAAATTAAGCAGACATGCGCATGAAACATCAACAATGAAAATATCTTGGGGGACCGTGCGCGAAGCGCGCGGTGCAACCAACTAGTAA
>JAYMSF010000315.1:0-17395 GCA_036897335.1 Silene vulgaris | reverse complement strand
ATGTTTAATGTTTACAATTTATTGTTTCCAGATTTATGAATTATTGGTGCTGGTTGAGATAAGCTCACGAGAACTACGAGAACTATGAGCTAGTGGTTAATTAGTTATAATAATTAAATAATTATGTTTTATTTAGTGATTTTGTTGTATGGGTATTTACTCTCATCCCAAGTTGTAGTAAAGACTTATATTCCCTCGGTGTTTCCACCACCGAAGGAGGTTTAATTATGTAATCGAGTTATTATTTATTGATTTTCTTGAATTTGAAATCCGGCTTGTTACAACAAGCGACACGTACAACACCACCTCTTCTCCTCCATTTAGTCTCAAGTCGAGTATTGCATCAAGGCATGCTCTGTGTTAATCTTGGTGGCTGGACAACATATTTTTTTTTTTCTTTTCTGAAAATAGTTTAACCTTTCTGAATTCTTGTTTTTTTGTCCCACTTCTCACACCCATCTATATCAGTTCATGTCTTAGTTTGATTTTTAGTTTTTGTTAATCCTTGTTAACCTTACAGGCTTACTGAGATCCATACGGACCATTTTAGTGAGTTGTTTTTCCTCTATTTATACATTTCTCGATGCAAATGTTATCATGATGATCCATACGAATTTCTTGTTACTTATTCATTACCTCTCCCAGCCAGGCCAGCTGCAATAAAACCGGTTACCTATCTACTGTAAGGGTGCAGTCTCAGATGGGTATATTGAGGCCTTCTATGTGCGATTATGGGGTTATATTAGTCATAAGTTCTCTCAGGCCGGCTTAGCTTGAAGAGACTGGGATCAGTTCTCCGATGACCTACATGAGTAACATGGCTATATGAGGTTCATGAGGAAGTTCTAACCCCCCAAAACTAGTCTTTCAAGATCTAAAGAAACACCTCACAGCGATGTCGGGTTGATGAGAATTAAGTCCATAGTTTGATGATTGTACAATCGAGATCGATTTCTTTGTTGCTAGTCTGCTACAGACTTGCATATATTTCACAATTATCCTCTAAAAACATTTTTGTTAAATGGTTTGTGGTTATGGATATCTTCAGAATTCTTTGATTTGCACACGACGAAAGTGAAATGTCAGAGAAACATAAGTATAATTCTTTCTTGCATGTAAGGACAAGACACCAACTTTTGCTCGAGTGATGTTGTAAAGTCTGTTCAGGAATATTCAAATGAAATTTATTTAGCCAGGTTAACGGAATTTCATTTGATTCTACGGCTGACGGCTCCATTAAATTCCATGAAAATTACAAGTTCTCGTCTAACATGAAGTGTCAAAGTGTCATGTGAGGAGCCGGACCATTCAAATGACCAATATGCAACACACGCACAAGTGAAGTATCGGAGGAACATACGGAGTAGTTATCAACTAAAACACTTGTTTTGTTCATTTAAATGGTTCCGTATGACCTTAACCATAGTACAACTGTACAACTCTTGCACTAAAAAAGGATTTTAAATTTTGTGCATGCTCATGGTTTTGTTTAGGGGAATTTCAGCTTTTTCATGGAAAAGTAAAGATTAGAAATAAATGCAGCAGAGCCTTAGTCCCAAATATTAGAATTAAATATTACTTCGTAATAAAAATTCGTACGGAGTATAATATTTTTATTCTTCAAGCAGATATTCCGAATTTTGGCCGCTAATGGCAATAGCAAATAGCAAATCTGAATAAGACTAGTAGTAGCAGGATGACGAAGCGACCATGGTTGAATCAAGCAGAGCAGGAGTCCGGGAGATGGAGATTTCTCAAGATATTATCACCATGGACTATAAGAAAAACATAATCTGCAGTATACTCTGATCTCTCATAGCTAGCCACTAAGAGACCACGTTTCATTGTCTTATGATTAGGCGGCTTCTTACTTTGTAAGTAGCTTCCGTAACTTTCTTAACTCAACGCTTTTAATGATCTTGGAATTAGCATTAGCCTAAGTAGAATTCATCTCATTGAGTCCCATACTCGGAAGCACTCAGATATTCACCATGCTCTTCAAAATACTCAATCAGCCGCTTCAAAAATTGGTCACTACTCACAGTTTCCGTGTCACAAATCAGGCAGCATTGTCTCCTTGCTCGAGTAACTGCCACATTCATTCTTCTGTGATCACTCAAAAAGCCCACCTGGACAAGTGCAGGGGAAACATTTATCAAATTTATTACCGAATACAGAATATTAAGTAAAGTGGCTCGGCCTTCTACAAGAATCATATATACCTCTTTCTTTGAGTTTGACCTAACCATTGATATTATAATAGCCTCCTTTTCCCGACCTTGAAAGCCGTCAACTGTTGATATCTCCACATCCTTTAGCTTGTCAACATGGCTCCTCAACATCCTCAGCGTAACAACCTATGGAAAGAGCCAGATCATTTTTAAGAACCGATTCTTTATTGAGGCTAGGTAGCTACAGCCTACAGCCTACAGGTATCGTATCATACCTGTGCATTGTAAGGGGTGATTATTCCAATATCACACGCCCGGACTCCACTTTCTACAAGTCTTCTTGCATGAGCCATAGCCACCTCGGCTTCGCCCTCATTCAGAGTGCTATCTTCTTCATCCTTTTTTTCTTCCATGTCACAGCTGAAAAATATAGTATAATGCAAATCTATAACACATACTCCGTAGCAACTAGCAAGAAGGCTATCAAAAGATTTACAGGAGTTTCAGGAAACATAGACAAAATTGTCGAACACATTCCTCGAAAAGTATAAAGGTAACATGCGTGCTGACTAGTTAAATCCAATGGAATTATTAAGGGTACTTAATATTTTCATAAATTCTGAGATATCTAGAAGAAAATACGTGTTCACACGCAGAGACAATATCACTGCTAGCTTAAAATTCAATATGCATGTTCATGTACAAATCTTCTGAACTTCTATGATGTAAGCACCAAATTAGAGTAACATGACACGATGTAACAACTGGCACAATGAAGAGTAGAAACACAACAAAAGAGCACAAATTCAACATATACCCCGCGGTGTCAATAAGCAGAAGTGTTGCTTCAGTTGCAGGTGTCTCCTTCACACCCTCTAGATGATAAAGCATATGAGCAGCAACACTCGAATGTGCTTCGATCTGAAACAAACATCACCTCAATAAAAGACGTCGACCAAGTTTTCCAATAGCATAAGGATTAAAGGTTACGAACTTCTATTGGTTCAACATTTCAGCACCTTACTGTTATAAAGCTCTTTGGACGACCAATCCATGATAAGTTCATGCATGCGGTACTGAACAGTAAGCATGGACATGATGTCATCCCCATACAAGTCTGCAAGACGCTCAAACAAAGTTCTTCCTAAGCCTTTTTTTTCAGCTTCAACACTCTGGATTGTCGGGGGAAGCTGACGATGATCTCCCGCAAGAATACATCTCGATCCCTGAATTAATACAACATCACTATAAAAACCTAAAAGGCTCCCGTCTGTCGCAAAGTAGGGGGCCAGGTGTATGATGGCACTTCTGCATTTGTAGTACTCAGTGTCTCAAATGCAATAGTACTCAAAACCTAACAGCAATAGCACTCAGTGACTCAAATGCTCCCGCCTATTGCACCGGCAAGGGGAGGTCATATGTATGCAGACGTATGCTTGTGTTGCCAGAGGTTAATTCTGGATTACTCATAATGAAAATAGTATCGAAATTTGTGTGAACCAACTGCTCAGATAATAAATTCAGACAATTTAATAAGTCATTTTGCTCTATCCTATCATATTCTAAAGCCATAAAATATTAGTTTATTCCACTAGAAACACTTCACAATATAGGCAGAGCATTTTTGTACCACGATACCAGCAGCAAGAGACGGAGAGTATACAAAATCGTTAGTGCATGACTACCACCATGAAAACTTACCTTCAGAAGAGCTATCCAGCATGCAATTTCAAGTGCCTGTGCAGCTTCATCAATAATTACAAGGTCAAAAGTAATATGGTCCAACTTTCTAGTCAGCGCACCAGTTAAGGTTGTCAATATCACTTCTGCATTTTTGGTTACATCAGCCACGGCTAGCTGTTGTCGCTTACGCTCTTCCTTAGAAAGAATACGAAGCTCTTTCGTGATCTCCCTCTTGGTATTTTTATCTTTAGCCTTCAGCAGCTTCCCAGTTAGTGCCTAAATTTCAAATCTGATTTTTAAATAGAAAGGATATAACAATTCCTCACAAGTTCAGATCTTTGAAATCAAGTAGAAAGTACAGTAAATAATCAACATTTTACCTTTATTTCCTTACGAATGTCATTGGCCAGAGCATTGTTGTCGCCCCTTAGAACCTAATTATATTGGATGAAACTTTGATCATCAATATGCTCTAGTATTTAGAAGGATACGAGTTCGCATAAAATGCATCAAGTATATTTAAAAGTGAATGCTGCAAAAGAAACTTGGAGTGCAATAAACATCAAACACGAGTTTGAAGAATTGCCAAATAACTGGAGATAGGCAAATTTTAATATTATTTTTATACTCATTGTTCAACAAAGAAAAACACTTTATCATTGATTTAGTTTAGTTTTAGGTGAGGATAGTCCAATAGAATTCCGGACGCAAGTGCAAGTCAAACTTCCACAAGATCACTAAGCTCAATGAGCTTTATATACACACATGCTATTCACTAATTCAGAATTTTGAGACATGAAGAAAAGCTTGAACGCACAGAATGCATGACCACGAAAAATACGCACTATATATTTGTTAGAGAATGTACATGACACTGACACTGTTCTTGGAATTCACAATCCCTCCATCCCATTTTCATTGTCGAACATTCTATTTTGGGATGTTTTAAGGAATGGTAAAATAACCATTTTTTTACCTCTTGACTTCAAGCGATTGGAAAGGACTTCGTCGTGATGGAGGGAGTAGTTGTCAATTAACCAACACAATATTTCTCAATACTATAGTCAGAAAGGGGATAATTAATTTGCGATAAAATAAGAGAGAGGGAACAATAAAAATGGGATGGAAGGAGTATAGATTAGCCTCACTTCAAATACTCAACATGAAGCATCAGAAAAACTGTACATTATTATTCTATCTTGTCATGGTTGAGTGAATAAAAAATGCACAGTTCTTATGACAAAAGCAAGAAATGAGGTCTTGATACAGCTTGACATCAATAATACCTTGATACAACTCGGTTATTATATTTAAGGAAGCATCTACAAGAAGCTGCATATTAATAATTGTATATAATAATCAAAATGAAACAAAAAATAGGCTTAGGATGCTTTGACATATTCATATTTGTAAAGTACCTGTGAATCCAGGGCACTTTCTAAAACTTGAGGCAGTAAACGTGCAGGATGACCAACTCTCACAAGCTTTACTCTAAAGAGAAGGAATAGAAACAAGTTTGAGTAAAATAATTTCGTGAAATGCAGATTTCAAATGGATGATATCAACATCAAGTAAATCCATTCATTTCATCCAGCCAACCACCATGTTTCAGCTACTTAGCATAACATTCGGTTCATTTCAGTCTTTCAAGCATCAATTATGCTTAGGAGAGTTTGTGTTCAATTGAAGTTTACCTGTGACTAACAAGACGCTCAACAATATTATCAACAGCAATGTTTGATGCAGCACAAGCAAGTATTTTTGACCCACGCTTTACTTCCTGTAAGATGATTTCAACAACAGTCGTGGTCTTCCCAGTTCCAGGAGGTCCGTGCAGCAAAAAAACATTGTTGGATGACAGTGCCTTAGAAATGGCAGCTTTCTTCATTCAACACATAAAAAAGACATAGGCACATCTCAGTCAGAAAGTCAGAAATTTGCTGCTTATTTCAGCTAGGGCAGACGCATAGTGTGCAGACTGCAGAGAAGTTTACAGAAATAAATAATAAATAAACAATTTATACTGGGTTACACACTTACACATGCACTCAAGTTATCAATATGATAAAAAAAAAAGTACCCAACAAGTTTTTTCCTGGCGTGACCGCTGTACTTTAGTCTGAGGCAAAAAGAAGCAAGAATTACCTGGGAGTGATCCAGATTTATATTAAACGGAGAGAAAGTAACATCTTTCTTCGCCTTTGAGGGTTCCCTCTCTCCAAAGAGTACAGGAACTAGGTCAGCAGCAGGACCTTTCAGCACACCCTTACTCATCTGCGTCAGCGTCTCTTTCATTCTACGGTATGTGACCTAGCAAAAAGATGGAATTCCACACTATAACTTGGAAGATACAATGAACACAATGAGGCAACACTTTTATTTAACTACTCTAATTTTTCTATGGGCGTGCTCGACCATTTTCGTGAAGGTTTTGAAGATCACCGTTACTACATTTCACTGCGACTTGAGGCGATATTGGCAGCATTTAGCAAGATTTAAGCTGCGACACCATACAAGAGCAAACCGAGATTAACACTATGGGTACTTGTTCATATATTAGTGGTTGGTTGTTAAGCTCAAACTCTTCACCCATATACCATAGCAATTCTAAAAATACCAATAAGCAGACTAGAATGATGTTTAAATACATGATATACTCTGTCCCTATATCAACAGTTTTTTTTGAATGTCGGAGGCAGGGCGGCAAGGCCCAGCCCCAACAACAAATACTTTGTATCTCCCATTGATGAGATGATATGCTGCTTAAGTCAAACAGCTGATACTGGGATGAAAATGATGTGTAGCATGAATGCGATACACAGTATGCACTGTTCTCTACCAGGTAAACCGAGGTTTAGCTAAGGCTACCTATGTCAACATACTTAAATTCAAATTCCAGACCGATGCCTACGACAAACGCAGATATAGAGGCAATTTGCACCCAGTCCCATGCCTACAATAACTGGAAAATTTGAGAGGCCTACCTCATTTGCTACTTTTTCAAGTCGCAGGGAGTTATTTAGACCCTCCTCTGGTATGTCATCAAATGCCACGGTGATAGAAGAATCCTGATGATGATCATGAGCAAGTTCAGGTCCAGTTACAAATAAGGTGGTTCTTGGGCATATTAATTATTATGCTACAATTGTATATCAAACGTGTTACCTTGAGACGATAAACCACACCTTGGCCCAGGGAAGGAGATCCGACGTCAGCCTTGCTCAGTTTCAGAACTACCACATCATGAGGTCCAAACTGCACCACAAGATAATAGAAGAGCATATATTCAGCGTAATGCTATCACAACATAAGATATGCATAAATTCCTAATTTCAATAGGAGATCAGTTACGATATCAATTTTTGATATAAAAACAAAAGACTAACTTTGTGAGGAGGTAGAACATCGCCTTTCGTGGATTGGAATTCCAGAAGATTCTTTCCCATCAACCCTGACTGAATACAAAAAAAAAAAAAAATTCAAAACATGCAATACAAAGTGTAGCCCCTGACACGGATTGATGATATATCGAAAATTACTTGCATATCAACACACTTCAAGTTAAGAATGGTAGAACCCCTTCTTTGAGCAGTATCTATGCTCCTGGAAGATCCAGAAGAGATAGAAGAAGATATCTCAGCTTCCTGAAACCACCCAAAAAAACAAAGTAAAAACCGCAGAAGCGAAGGACTTTCTCAATGTCAATTAAAAACTACGAGAAAAAAAGGGGACTTTCTCAATGTCGATTGAAAAAGAGTAAAAAAAAAACAAAGGAAAAGAGAAGACCTTCTCAATGTCGATTAAGGGAGCCATGGTGGATATGAATTGTTGCAGAGAAATGGGAGGAATGTTTCTTTTCTTTCCTCCGTCCATGGTTTCGGCTTGTGTTTCCTGCTATCACCGGATTACATTGAAACTTAAAACTCTACTATTCCGTCATTGAGACATTGTAAAATAATTTCCTACGAATGTTCAATTCACATACGGAAGCTTTGGAAACTAAAGTTCCATTTTCAATCATTGACTTGAAATTGGAAAATCGAAAATATAACTTCTTTGTTTGAGAAACATAAAATTGTAAATCTAATCCATGGTTTAGGAAAACAAATAGTTTCGAATTCCAAATTTGTATCAACTGAAATATCAGTGTCTCACAAAAAAGAAATGCAAAAGCATTTGGTCATCAAGCAGCACAATGCGCTTCACTATCAAACACCAACATTACTCGAATTCGGAGGACGGATGCACACAGCCTTACCCTGTGTTAACAGCACAGAAAGGCGAACACAAGCTCACCAATCGAGATAGCGGATTGCTTGTACACAAATTGAACAGTACAGGTAAACCCTAGCTCAACTATTAAAATCTCAAAAAAATTACGAGCACTTAACCATGATTTCTGATTAAAATATACAATGAATTTCATCCTAATTTCTACTGTACATAATTAACGAACGCAACTTAGTATCAGCAATTAAGGATTTACATGAACATTTTGAAGTAAAACAATTAATTAATTCTTCGATTATTTCAACTAAGGGATTAACAGCTTCGAAATTAGCAATTGTCTGGGTAAATTACGAGGAATTAGAGAGAGAATGATGAGCGAATTACCTGTAATTGAGGGTTGAATTAGGATTTTGTTCAACTCCTACTTCAATTCATAATCCTCAATTCCAACCTTCAAAAGTCCAAAGTATATATCGGGCAACTCCAATTCACAATTTAATGTGATTATTTATTTTTGATTTTTTATTAGGGGTTTAATATTTTGGGTTATTTCATAAGAATAATCCAACCTATGTCTCTCCTTCTCATATTAATCCGACCTATATTTTAACCCATATTAATCTGACCTATACACTCATTCTTCTCACAATAGACCGGATAACCGACTACTTGTTTGTTAGGTCACAATTTATAAAACAAAAAAAATCATTAATTAAAATTGATTCGGGGATCTCCTGTACTCCTGTTTAGATAAAGAAACATATAATTACATAATTTGTACATAAAATACTCCATTAACAATGTAGAAATCAAGCTCACTTGGAAGTTGTTCTGCGCCTTCCTAATCTACTTGATTTGTTGTTGTAATTTCTACTCTTCCTCGTTCCCATTAACCCTAACTCTCACCATCACCACCCCCGCAAAAACCACGGATGATTGTCGAATTTAAGCCTTAATTTTCAAAGGATTTGTTGCTGGAGGCGTTTCTCTCGCTTAAATCGAAGTCGCTAGTTGTCAGCGCTCACATTGAGAGAGGTCGGTGTTGCAAGCGCCGTCGATGCGTGGCGGCCGAGGCAAATCTTCTTGATCTTACTGTTACGACCGAAATGCCTTTCTTAGTTTCTTATCTTATTATAGGGCGGAAGGTCAGTCCCGGAACAAGAAGAGGCTAGAGTTGGCTGTTGGCAAGCCCACGAAATAAAGAAAATTAATTCAATATTGGAATTTATCTGACATTGTGGCGATGAATTTACGCTCCTTTTTTTTATGGTGGAGTAAGGAGGTAAGGGAGTGAAGGGATTGAGAATTAATAGAGAATGATAAATGAGGAAGGAAACAAAAGAAATAAATCACAGAAGAAGAAGGAGGAAGAAGAAGGAGGAAGAAGATAAAAAGATCTTGTAATTAGGTTCTTTGATTAGGATTTTTTGGGTTTTGTTTTTAGTTTGGGGAAAATATTGATTTGGGAAGATGAAGATTGACAAACAATGGGAAAAAGGAAATTAAAAAAGAAAAAAAAAAAATAGACCCTACAAAGTCACCTGTTAGAAAACCTGTAATATCAGGTAAATTATGGGGTCGGTTCAATACAAGTTAAATGATGTCAAAGTTCGGATTTTTCTCAGTTAAACAATAGGTAGGATTAATATAAGAAGCTAGGCATTAGGTTGGATTATTCTCATGAAATAACCCTAATATTTTCTAGTCTTATGATTTATGAATACTTTATGTAAGGTTTTTTTTAAATCAAATTTTTAATTTTTTTTTTTTGGTCAAACACAACTTTTTGGTCGGATTTGTGCTATTTGGCCATGTAAACAGTTCACAATGAATATTAGTGTTACACAAATCGTCATTTGTGACGGAAATATACGTCGTAATTTTGCGACCGGTCATATGTGGGTAGATAAGACAAAATAGATTATTAGTCCCTTAAACAATTTGCGTTTGTCTTATCTATCCACTTGGGTAGCACTTGACCCGTTGCAAATTTGTGGCGGATATGTCCGTCACAAGGGAGACTTGTTGTTAGTGTTATATATGGTGAGAGAAATGAGACATCACTCCTAAGTTTTTGCGACTAGTGTTATGTCAGACAATAAAATTGTTACTTTCTAAAGATAAATTGATTGATACTTTGTAACTTTTATCAGAAAATACTGCCAATTTATCGGCCATATAATTAAAACGGATACCACCCGACTAAAAGGAGCTAAATTACGCTGAATTGGATTGAATTGAATGGTGCTGAACTGAACTGATTGAATAAATGTGAAGTATAAAGTCCTGTTCTTAAATACTTAATTTCAGTTCAGTTCTATTCAATTCAGTTCAGTTTAGCTCTTATCTTCACAAATTACTCTTACTTTAGTTCAGTTCAACTCTATTGAGTTCAGTTTAGTTTAGACAGTTTCAACTTGAACAAAATAAAAATTAAGTTAGAAAGACCGGGCCTCTACCCTAAAACGGACTAAAATCCTCTCCAGTACTTTCCAGTGAGTTTTGAGGGTCCGGATTTTGTTTCGGGACGATCTAACGGTTAACTGTTTTAAGGAGGTGTAAAGCTAATAATGACTTTATATTGTTGTATTAGAGGAAATGAAAGGTAATAGAGAGAAAAGTAATTAAGAAGATTTTCTCCCACCCAAAACCCCCCTATTTGCCTTTTTGACACTCACTCTCCGAAAGCTCGACGAATTGAAAAACAGAGAAAAATGGCACTGAGTTTAGCATCCACAGCAACAATCCTACGCAAACCCACCTTCTCCCTTTCAAAAACCTTGCCTTACACTCCACGCAACCTCACCTTCATTACTGCAATCCCTTCACAATCTCCAACATTTATTCCTCGCCCAATTACCACTCAAAATCTGCGATTTTCTGGGTTTAATAGATTGAATATGGATAAGGGTTATACTCCAATTTCAGCGGTTTCCGGTGGTGGGTCAGGTGGTTCTGGTGGTGGGTCTGATGGTGGTGGGTTTGGTGGGTCCGGAGATGATGATGGTGTTGGTGGAAGTGATGGTGGGAAGAATTCTAATTGGAGCTTGCTTTCATGGTAAAACTTTCATTCTTTACTCTTTCTATTTATCAGTAACTATTGTGTGAGACCGTCTTACTCTACAATTTGTGGGTATAAGTTTGTAAACAGTGAATTATGTGGAAATGGTAATAGATTTACTGTTGAATTTTGGGTTATGTAGGTACTAGGTGGGGAAGTAGTTGTATATGATTTTTAATTTGGTAATGTTTCAATTTTAATTTGTGATGGAGCCAGGTTTCGAAGTTTGGGGGTGAAAATTTAGTTTGTAAACAGTGAATTTGTGGCAATGGTGATAGATTTACAGTTCAATTTTGGATTATGTAGGTAACCACTAACAAGGTGAGGAAGTTGTCTGCAATTTTGACATGGTAATGTCCCATTGTTTGTCTTATGGCGAAAATATAGTTCGGAAGTGTAAGGGAATTAGTAATGGAGTAGCATAACTTGAGGAAAACTCGGAAATTTTCACTAAAATGTTCAAATCTTTTCTTTAATGGGTGGAGGCAATAATCAGTTTTAATCCTTCGCGCCACCACTGTTCTTTATGGTGTTTGTTTGTTTCTTGGTTCATAGGAGTATATTATGACGTAGTGAATTTTGCAAAATACATTTTTATTGGGGAACTGCGTGTAAAATTACGTAAACATTAGTTGATGATACTCATTTGGTAAAGTGTCGTCTGTATACTGCTCTCTACTATGCAGAGTATTATTAGAAAATTCGTTTTCATTGGATGTTTGGAGCTTTGGGTGAGGAGATAGGTTCACATAAACTTTGATGTCATAAAGTATCAAGCTTTGCTGTGACGCCTTTTTTTTTTTGTTCTGTAGATTATGAAATAGTAACTGAGTGAATGCTAAATGTTAACCTTGAATGTTGGATTGTTGGGTAAGGCTCATTAGGGAAGAGATTAAATTAACTAAGATAGGTGTTTGAGGTTCTAATCTTTTCTGCTTTGTTTTGTTAGTAGATTGTGCGTTTTTATGGAGTAGTGAGCAGAAGGGTAATACATTTCGTAAGCTGCATTATAGAATATTGGGCTCAAGGAATGTAGATGGCACTCATGGCACAAGAAGTGACAAAACATAATGGTGTGTTTGGATAACAAAATAGGAAGGAAATGGAGGGGAGGAGGGCGAAGGGGAGAAAGGGAGGGAAGGGAAGTAAAGAAAAAGGGGAGTGTGAATGAAGCATGGAGCTTTTCCTTCCAAATCTTTCGTATAGATTTTGGTTAGTCTTGAAGGAGAGAAAATAAATCCCTTCATTTCCCTCCTGTCCTCTTAGCTACTCAAGCAAGGGATTTTGCATCCCCCATCTACCTCCCCTCCCCTTCTTTCCCTCGAATCATCCATCAATCCAAAGGCCTAAGGGGATTGTATGTACTATATTAGTTACTGCTTTGTATAGCAGAAACTGCGCGTTATTGAAGCATTAGATTGGTGAGTAGTCATTAGTTTATTTTATTAGTCAAGTGGAGTTTGTGATTGGTCGATTGACATAATAATTAGGTGGACTAGTGCAGTATGGAGCAGTAATTAGTCACTTAATGGGAATGGTGGGAAGTACAATGTACGATATTGCAAGCGGTCTATAGTAGCTAAATACGTAAATGGTGTTTGCAGTTTATGTAAAAGTCAGTCAGCCATGACTGATGCAGTGTTGCTAAACCATCCTTGTCGCCTGTGGCTTGTGGGGCCACTAGGTCAGGTGGTTAAATTTGGGTGTCTTTACTTTGGGGGTATTACAGAGAGTAGTTTTTGTTTAAACTGATATTGAAATGGACAAAGAAAGGAAATGCGGTGCTCACATGTACATTTTTGTGTAGAAGTTTTGACAAAATATTCTTTTTAGTCACACTACGTCCAAACTAGCCCATTATTTTTTGGTAATTCGACCTGAAATGCAAACTTTGTTAGATAGTTTGCCGTTACTATGCTATGGGCTTCATTTCTGAGAGAATACTTCCATTAGAAAATCTGTTCAATGGCCAATAGGCAATAGTGTATTAATATTGTTTGAGGCTTTTTTTCCCTTTTTATCCTACTCCCGAGACTAATTTGATTGTGTTGTAGGTACTTGGACCTTCTTGTGAAGTTTCCTGTCTTGACCAAGGCTGTGACGTCTGCGTTACTTACTTTAATTGGAGACTTGATCTGCCAGGTAAGATTTCTTAACTTGCTGACACGACAAACATTTGATCTTGAGTGCTCCTTTCCTTTCTTGTTCACGTGTTACTGTGATTTTCACTTTTGCCGTACTCCGTTATAATTGTGGCCTCGAAGTCTCTTGTTCATTTCTTTGAATTGCAATGAGTGATTTTTGCCGATGGCGCATTCATGAAACCTCACACCTATGCGATTTATGATAGAGCTTTTAATTTGCTACTGGATGTAGTTGCTTGTCATGGACAACTTATACTGTGATTATTCTGCTATCATCTTTGTTTATCTTTATCTCCACTCTTGCAATTACAGGTTGTCATAGATAAAGCTCCAACATTGGATTATAAAAGGACCTTTGTATTCACCTTCCTGGGGCTGGCTTTGGTGGGACCCACTCTGCATTACTGGTGATGCTTCATCAAATCATCCTTTGCTCTACTTGTAGTTAAATTGGTGTTTAGCGGAATAAACTTTTGCGTAAAACTCTACATAGAAGGAACTTTACTAAATATTACTGAAATTTATATCCTCATAAAATTTATTCTGTCCAACTATTGAAAACTAATAATTTGTTGTCACGGAGTCATGGGTATAGTGAAATATTTTGTTTTCTAATGACTGCAAATTCATGAAACAGGTACCTCTTTATTAGTAAATTGGTCACTGTGCCTGGAGCATCTGGTGCTTTCTTGCGCCTTATACTCGATCAGGTTCTTTCTTTATTTTGCTTTACTTTATCTTGTATTGATTCTCGTCGCTTCATTAGGGTTCAACATGTTAATTGACTTGTATTTATGAAATTATGCTCGAGTGCCCGGCAAGCTTCGTTACTGTTTCTATTTTCTAGAGATCAGAAGTGTTTCTCAATCACGCATTATGCTTATTGCAGTTATTCTTTGCTCCCTTATTTGTTGGAGTATTTCTCTCTGCGTCAATGACTTTGGAAGGAAGGTCTTCACTGGTTGTCCCAAAGCTTCAACAGGTTTGTAGGGTGATTTATATGATGAGTACTTGGACTTTTTTTTCGTATTGGGTAGTCTTGCTTCGTGGTGTCATTTTAAGTAAAATACCTTTTTCTTTTTTATCCAGGAGTGGTTTTCATCAGTTCTTGCTAATTGGCAGTTGTGGATTCCATTCCAGTTTCTCAACTTCCTTTTTGTCCCTCAACAATTTCAGGTGGGTTGCGAATCTAGTGATGCTTGTTTAGAATTTGTGATTATGGCAATATAAATGTTAACTGGGGTTATGTTAAGACAAATTGCCAAAATTCTTAATCATATACTACGTACTAGTTTAGTATCCAATCAACCCAAACTCTCGTATAGGCTGCAAGTACATACGAGGCCACTCCCTCACTTCATATTATTATGGATTCACGCGCTAGCATTATGGAATACAGGATTGACCAAGTCAATTAATCCCATTTCCATATAGCCAAGTCCATGGTTTTTTACATTTAATTGTTTCCAACTTACCACTGGCTTGATGTCACTGGAACAAGCTAAATGTGGCCTCTCTCTCTCTACATTAGATCAGTTGAATTCATGGTCATTTGGTGGCTGTTCTGCTTTATTTTAACTCAACAAATCTCTACATGCCCTTGCTACATCCCTTAAAGCACGGATATGTAGATCTGCGTATTTGTAGTAGTAAGGGATGAAGTGACAGAGGCGCAGCTATAAAATTAGCGGAATGGGTCACAACGCAAAAATTGTGACTGTTGGTATAAATTAGTGGGGTTTAATATGTTAAAATCTTAATAAGCAGGCTCTTATCTGGTAGGCTAAGATTACAAAAACCTACAGGGTATTGAGACCCACTCCCCCAAAGGCCCCTCTGCCATTGAGGAGTGAAGCCTTAAATCTATCTTAATTGAAGGAAATTGCTCCCTTTAGAAGCTCCTAAAATTGTCCTACCGGCGCAATCTGGCCATCAGCAATTACTTTATTTAGCGGCTGTATTTTAAGATTTATGAAATGTCTTTTTCTTTTTCTTGGAAAAGTTAAAGAATTTGCATTCTCCTGAATGCCACAATGATGGATCCATGTTTGTTTCTTGTGTATGTGTTAGTGATTCGACATTTGGTCCTATAATGTAATTTGACCACTTTCTAATACGGGCTGTTTATGGTCTGAGTTTCAGGTTCTTGCTTCCAATTTTGTAGCTCTAGTGTGGAATGTGATCCTATCATTCAAAGCTCACAAAGAGATCGTCGAAAAATAGGTTTGCCCTTCACATTCTCATCATCATTCAATCAGTGTTTCACTTCCTCTAGTGTTACAACATATCAGTTGATGTGTACAAGGCTTTTTCGGATAACCTCCAATTTCTTACCTTTTCTCACAGGCTTCCGGGTTCCTCCAATTCCTTCAGTGTATTTTTCCCGACTGATCACACTATTTTTGCCTAATTTGCATCTCGATTTGGCTTGGTCATTAGCGTTTGATTGAGAAGCTCTATGGTGTTAGGGCACGTTGAGGCTTGCTTCATTGAAGGTAAACACGAAGCTATTCGATCTCTTGTAGGCTTAGCTCATCAACTGATCAACCAATTGTAAATTTACATGGTTCTCATCATCCAACCGGGAAATAACTCGTGATTTTTTTTAGTAGTCTGGGCCGATAGATTGCAGTTGATCTTTGGGCCCGAGTTTTCTTTCCCTTCTAGGCTTTTTCTTTGTACTCCGTTCATGTTAGCGAGATGGATAAAATACAGTTCAATGGCCAGCTATCCCACCTTGTTACTTGGTTTTAATTTGTGAAGTAGTTTTTTGTGAGACGGTCTCATTAATGTAATCGATGGTCAACCAAATATGCAAACTAATATACTTGGGTCCTGTTCTTTCAAACTGAAACTTTCTGAATTGAACTAAACTTATAGTACCTAAATTAAATTGAATTAAAGAGTACAAATGAATTGAACCAAGCTGAAGTAATAAGAAATACGTTGAGCTAAAATGAATTGAACTAAAAATAAGTCAAGAAGAACAATGTCCAACTGTTTTTCTCTTCTTATCTGCAAACTTTTGTTGCCGTGGCGCTACAACTTACTGATTTGGTCCAAAGTGTAATAAATCTCCCGATGATTGCACACATCATGCATGCATAGTTGTATACGTACTCAATAATTTCCTCGTCTCATTCAATTTGATTAGAGTATTCCTCACCGAGAATTCAAAAAATGTAAACAAACGATTGGAGCAAGAGTACTGACAAAATTAGCACAATCATAAATCCTAAAATTTTATTGTGAAATATAACATTTAGTAATAATTATTGATCTATTTAAATAAATTTTATTATTGATGAAAACTCGATAAAATTTAAATTTTATTTCCCCAATTTGGATCCGTTCTATCATTCCGAGTACCAAAATAGCTTACGTTGGGGCATGCTATTTTGTTGGTTTCTTGGCATACCTTCTTTGTCAACCATGACCGGTCCGGCAATTGGATCATTGCCGTAACAATTAATGAATGGGGTCAAATCTTTACATCATATTCCTGTTCTTGAATGTTTTTCTGTGTTGTACGCTTGTATAATTGTACCGGTCATTTTCCGTTGCTGTTCGTGGTTGCCTAAAAAGGAAGAAAATTCACCTTACTAATTTAGTTCAAGTATGAGCAAATTTCCCTCAAGAGAACACAATTAAACGGCTAATCCCTTCCCTTGTAAGCTTTTAATTCAATTTTGTACTGCTGGAAATTTATACTCCCTCCGTTCCGGTCAATTGTTGTCCTTTGGTTTTGGCACAAAGACCAAGGAAAAAGGAATGAGCCAATTACTAAATGACAAGTGGAACAAATTGGGTGTGGATGATCAAATTGTTCATCAAGTTTATCCTTAAAATAGAAAGAACAACAAATGACTGAGACACCCCAATATGGAAAATGACAACAAATGACCGAGACAAAGGGAGTAACAGTTTAGGTCATACCCACATCTTTGTCAGTAGGTCTTGCTTGCGACGGGTCGGATCTTAAGACGGGTATTTTGTAAGAGGAAATGGATAGAGGGGACAAGGTGGGCACTCCCATGTGCTTCTCCACTCACCCTTGATGGGTATTTTGTGAGAGAATATGGTATCCGTCATTCATTTGTGACGGA
>JAYMSF010000314.1:0-17414 GCA_036897335.1 Silene vulgaris | reverse complement strand
AAAAAAAAAATCAGAAATTTATGATTTCTTGCATAAGAATTTTGAAATTTAGTGAAGATGGATCGCCTAAACCAAAAAAAAAAAAAAAGTGAATATTCTTTGCACTTTCCGCATTATCAAAAAATGCGCCAACTTTATAATCCATGCATTCATAAGGGATAAGGTCAAAAAAGTGGATTCAAAGACAGCTAGGGTCTACAGATTGTCAAGTCATTGTAGTCTTGTAGTGCAGTGGTTTGTCAAAACAAGAAATAGCCTATATAAATATAGACAAAGAAAATATCCTATTAACTCTATTTGTTCGAGTCATTATTTTCGATATAAAATAACGCCATTTAGAAGAATGGTGAAAGGCCTTTGATGATGTACTGAAACTAACAATTCATCCTTTTCACTGATTCTGATACCAACCTCCTTATACTCCACTCTCCAACCACAAATGAATCTCAACACCTATAACCTAAAAGTACTACATCTTGAAATTGTTGTCAGTTACGCGTGGACCGACCCACCTCCTAAATTCATTGAACGTGAGTCTGTGACAGCATTCACCAGCTCAACTGGAACAGTGGGCATGCACCAAAGACAAAAAAAATGACCAAAGCACACAACAAAGTACCAAGCAGCAACTCGCTAAAAAAGAGTATAGCCAGAGCAAAAGAAAGTACCAGAAGTTTTTTATAGGCTAGTTCTGTCAACCTATCCAATGCCACTTGCTCAAGGTCCCTACAGAATAAATGATGCGTCAATTTAACCAAGTACATCAATTTTAGCAAGATGACGAAACTCAAAACCAAAACCTTACCGTCTTTCAACATCCACTTCAACGGCTTTATGTATTCTGTCCAAGTAAGCCTTCTTCCTTCCAGCCTACACAACAATGAGTAATAAAGTAAATAAGGTAAATCAAAGCAAAATAAATATCTTTTGTAATCAGCCAAGTCATTTGGAGTATATACGAGTATATAACAATCACCTGCTCGGAAAGTTGAATTTCAAGTTGAGCAATGTCTTCATTAATCAACTCATCCTCTCCCTCTGCTAAATCAGGCTGTAAGAAGAAAAAACAGGCTTTAATCATAAATGCATACAAGATTTAAAACAACAAAGTCAATTGTTGGTCTTAGTTTGGGGCTGGCTAATATTGATCAGCACCATCAACATGAGGTGAGAAAATAATGAAGTGGTGCTATGAAAGAAAAACACGACAGTAAAACGATAAAGATACTCAGAAATATAAGTGCCGAGAACAGTAGAAAACAACAAAAAAAAGAGATATGTTTACACTGAATACAGAATGAAGACATACCACAGTGTCTGGATATATGCCAATACTTTGCAGCTCAAGGAGTAATTTGTCGTTCATGGACATCTGATCGTACTCCCAATCAAGCAAAGAGCTACTGGAAACGCGTACACTAGTATTTAGTGATCCATTCACTTCATTTTGGTATGGTCTAGGGCCTTCGTGACCAGTGGGGTGTGGCAAACTATAATCACCTTCCTCGGTTTCCTCACGCATAGGAGCCTGAGCACTTGAGTTCCTACTATAACTAACATTGCCATTGCAAAAACTTCTAACTGTTGTACATGGATCATCCCGAATGTCTAGAGAAGGTAAATCGCTTATAAAATGGTTATCTTCATATTCATCGAAATCATCTTCAGCAATGAGAGCAGAAAGGACCCTCTGATATAAGGGAGTTAGCTTGTTGGGACCTTTTTCACAGTCTAACCCTCCACACGAAGAATCATGGTCCTGAAATTGACTGATGTGATCATTGGTCTTTGCTGACTCCAATATGCCATTATCTATGACACATAACTTGCTTTCTCCAAGAACAAAACTACGGGGCCAGCATTTTTCTGTTTGAGAGTCACATTTCTGCAAAGCATGGAAAAGGTAAAACAACAAAGCCTTAGAAAATAAAATATACAGGGTCAGCTTGCATTAACCATCATAAATTGCTAAAACTAAAATGAGACAACCAACAGGCAACAGATAAGGAAAAAAAAAAACAAAGAAACAGGGAAGTCGGTCAAGAATCGATGGTAACAAAACGAGAAAGTGGGAAAAGGAGTGTGAAACCATGAACACTAACAAGGAAAATATGTGTGGAAAAGAGAATTAGAGAGAGAATTAGGGCCCGGGGGAAAAAAACTTCAGAATAAGAGAAAAGCAAACCGGTAGAGTGTATACCAGGATGACAAGGAATTACATCAGCATGAATACATGTCAACAGATTCAACTTCTTCCAAAATCCTTTAAATTTAAAGAACAGAACATGTTTCTTTTTTGTATTGAGGAATTTAACATATTCCATAACTCTATCTAAGGTTTTGAGCAGGTTCCATAGCTAAGCTCAAATATTAGTCAGCTGTTGGAGTCAAAACTACGAAACCAAGCATTACTTTCCAATTTAATTTAATTTCAAGAGTTATCAAATTCTTGGAAAACAGGTCAAGACATACATATGCTTAGAATTATATGTTATTGACAAAGGGATAAAAAAATTAACAACGCTAGATATGCATACCATCACATTATCATCCAGGACCGGCAACTGACTTGGATTTGATTGAATATTTTCAACAGCCTTGAGCTAGCCAAGAAAACAACAAGAATCTCAATTCCAGAATAAGAACAATTATAAATAAATCAACACTACAGCATCAGATAAACGTATGTCACTCAAATTGTATAGTCCTTAAAGGCTTAAACCTGTTCTTCCAAAAAGGCTTTGTCCTCTACTCTGACATAGAAAAGCGGCTCCCATCTTTTCCAAAATGAGGAAGAACATCCATTATCTAGAAAGAAAAATAAGTAATACGTCAAATTAATTCACATGATATAAGTGAGAGAAAACACAAAATGAAATTAAACATACAACTAGCATTGCAAGCATACTGCGCCGCTGCTAACATTTCATCACGATCGTCATCTGATTCACCTGAAAAGGGAGACAGAAACCAAGTTAAGTGTAACCATTTAAAAAATTTGCATAGTTAAATAAAACTTCTTTGGTCATAGCAATAACATTGACTCTTGACCACACCAACATCTGATGATTCCTTACTAAGTTGTCACATAAATTTACAGTACGTGACAGTTAAACATAAAATTTCAAATAAATACATCTGAACGGTTTATTGGTAATAAACTTTGCTTCTACAACAGTGGAAAGTCCAGAAGGGCAACCACAGAAGGCACTCAGACACTCAGCTGGTTCATAGTCTATAGAAAACTTGCAAGAAATATCTGTCATTAGGACATGGTAGTAATGATTTAATAGTAAAAGATAATCTAGAAACAAGTAAGCCCGATGATGTAAAATTCTGTGTATAAATATATAATCTAGAACCAAAGGAGTGCCACAAAACTTTGATTCAAACATTAGAAAGTACGCATCACACCTGTACAATCTGGAGAGCAACTATTGGGGACTGGTCCAGTGCGTATCGAACCTTTTCGATCGAATTGCTTCTTAAGAGGAGGGCGCCCTGATTTACTGAAACAACAGGGATAGAAGTCATACAAACTATAATATCAAGATACATAAAAAAGATTGCAAGCGAAATCTCATCAGTCAAACACTTGATTGTAAATTCACACCTTCCATTCTTCTCAAGACCAGGTCTAGTACTTCGAACAGGTTTTGCAACAGCTGGACTCCCAGGCTTTTCCCTCAACGGAGATATGCTTCCCTTTGGGATTGACGAGCCCCTCCCACTACGGCCTTGTCTACGAACGCCATCACCAACTTCATCCTTCACAAGCAATTTGTTCTTCTTGGTGAATAATCCAGGGATGGCATGTTGATGAACATTCATTCCTTTTTCATCAATATCAGAACCACCAAGCACTTTATCCTTCATTCTGTTTTCAACCGTACTGTTTTCCTCACCTTCCGATAATCTTGCTGGAGACTGCGCAGTCTCAAGTTTTGCTTTAAGCTGCTGGGAGCTGCTCATTATATTTCTAACAGGAATTGACCCGTTCATCCCACCAGATATTCTAGTGCTAAAGTCAGATGTGGAGAGTCCTTCAGAAGGAATTTGTGCCACATCAGGGTTCGATGTAGGAGATACAATATTTGTTCTTCGGTTACGGGATATCTTCTGCGGTCTTTGACCCACCCATTGAGCCATTGGAGGAGATGACGAATCAGTTGGTAGGGGACGCTTGCGATTATTAACTCCAGCCAATGAATGGACTTTATTCACGTTCAGGGGTTGTTCCCAATTCTCAGGTGTCCCAGATATCCGTGAGAAGTTGGGAGAAGAGTTCCCTGCAGATCCAGGGCCATTTCTGTGACCTCTTGAGGCCTTGCCCTTTGTAATGGAACTAGGACTGGACAAATGAGGATCTTCACGCATATTTAACCTATGAGATGTTACCACACACAATAAAACGCTAAATTATCATGCCATTAAAATTATGAACATAAGAGCAAATACTAATAGATAATATCAAGTAATGGGTCATCTCAACAGCAGTTGGCACATCTGTACATGAACATTTGAGCTAAAACATACTTTGAATTTCCCTTCTGGAGTCTTTCCTTGTTCATTCCCGTGAGTTCTCTAGATAAAGAAGTTTTTTCTGATTCGTTCTTTAGTGCCATACGGCCACTCAAGCTCGCAGATGATGGAGATCCATCAAGTTTATTGCTGTTATTAGCACCATTGGAAGACACTGATCTGCAAAACAGGAACATTAAAAGTGTTTACCACGTAAAAGATAGAATACTAAGCAATATTCTTGAAAAATAAGAAGGCGCTGACTGTTGATTAGACCATGGTACAAACATGTGGTGTAAGTCGTGGTATAAGTCATTGCGGTAATGGTGGTTGTGCATATCAAGATATTTTGAGAGATTCCAGCACTCAAGGCGCAAAATTAAAGCAGAAGCACACTCAAGATTCCAGCACTCAAGGCGCAATGTCGCTATAGAAACAAACCCAAACGAAGCCTCACACTTCTTCAACAAACCTAAATGACGACAGCAGAATTACTGCTTGTTCAGTAGCTTACTTAGTAATGCAACCTTTGCACCTAGACTTATAACTGCGCTGCTCTACGACTAACCTTGAATTTTAATTATAAACATGTTTACTATTTATACAAAGTACATACAAGTATACAACTCAAGCAGTACGCAACTTAAAAAAGGTCTCTAGACAGTCAATGAGAAAGCTGACCTGAAGCCATGACCATCAGGAGTAAAAATGCTGGAGTCATTGCTCGGTCTTCCATGCATTGTCTTTTTAAGCTCCCCATCGCCGTCAAGAGGCCTGGGGAAAACACTGTTCAGAGTACGTTTTCTTTTCATTTTTTTGTCCCATCCCTCGCCACCAGCTGGTAATCTGCGAGTGTTCTCTTCAGGCGTGTCAGTGCCGCACTCTTTGTCTTTTCCTAACATTTGATGTTGCCTTGAAATGCCATTGCTACGTCCCTCTGCCTGATAACAGAAATCATCCAAAAAGGGTGAATCTGATATGATCATATGACAATAAGATATAGAGTCAAAATTAATGCAACCCAGATGTGACACGAAAAAAAGGCAATCACTAATGTTGCCTTTGTGGCGCTAAAATTGTCTTAATTGTTGGTCTTTTACCAGTATCGTATATTTATATCAAATTTCCCCTCTCCAATATAATGATCAAAAAACTTGAGAGGCTTAAAACAAAACGACTTATAGTAGACATTTTGGTCTACACATGTGGAAAATGGTAAACCATTTTGATAAAACAATTGTTAGTCAAAGTGATCAAGGAAAACTTGTGGTGCTAATCTGGATAAGAACGCTAGGACAGTTACGTCATAACTTGTAAGTGTGTGGCCATTGTAAGGGTAAAGCAAGATAACGAATTCTCCAGGATTTAATATTTGCAAACACTACATTAGTACTCTACCGTCGCTTTGGTCCTTTGCAGGTGATACTTCGTGTGATTATCTTTTTTCTAGCGTACTGTGTTTTGTCGTATTTTATAGAACCAATTATCATCCCTATATTAATATACTTAGCTGATCATATTTTCTAAGGAAAGAAATATAAAAGTAGGACAATACATGTGTCGTAAACTTCTTAATCTTTTGTACCATAAACTCCATTAATGATTTATTCAATTAACTTCCACTGGGGCTAACAGAGATCACTGGTACTTGAATCAGCAATCAACAAACAAGGCCATCTAACACAAGGATCTAAGGCCTAAGGGCAGTAAGGGAAGAAGTGAAAAGCCAATATCAAGATTAGAGGCCAGCTAATCTTTAGACTACAGCCATTTTTTCCATCATAACCAATCAGAGAAGAGCACTTTCAGACACTGGTGACTTGCGGGAGTCAATTGTTTGCAAAGGCTTCTAGCACGAACAAAGCATGTAACCATGACAGCCAATAAATTAACTTTCTAGATAGAAATAAGCCAGGAATGAACAAAAATACAGATCGAAAAAAAGTAGTCAGGTCATTCATATACTAACCCGCAGGTCTCCCATTGGTGTGCGGGCACGCTTATTAAGAACAGTATTTTTATTCCTATCCTCTAACTTCTGAGATGCAAGTTCTGGGGAGCTCCGTTGAGACTGACTTCCCACCTTTAGCAAGTTTGATCCACTAGACCTATCATTTGTGGGTTGCTTCTTTGAGTTGAAGACTTCACTATACTTGTTTAGTTTATTCAATGATTCATCCAATCTTTTCATCCTATTCCTGCAGTTAGAATAAAAAATCATTCTAATCAGCAAAACTCAAAATTCCGCATAGGATCATTCATCTTTCCACTGTAGAATCACAAAACTATGATACATCTTCAAAACCATTTCAACATTTTGCGTGCAATTATCTTAGATAAGTACCTGGCCTTCAGAGATCCGTCCACTACAGTTGATCTAAAACGTTTAACTTCATCTGTGTTAAAATTAGTCGGGGGCCTCGATTGAGCACCAGCAAATGAGTTATCTTCTGAGACATTCCCAAACGTTGAAACACCTAATGCCATCCTCATTTCACCAGCCCGTGTATATTTCGAAACTCCCATCGTAATTGGCTCCAGAATTAGACACTGGGACAACGGTGGCAGTTCCATTACCGGTGAAGCATTTGACTTGGATGTGCCAGCTCCCGAGCTAAAACTCCTACCATCACTTATCTCCCTAAAGCTCCCAGACCTATCAAGACCAGGAACTGAATAACTACCCCTCGAGCCATTCGAGTAACCTCCCGAAAATCCCGAGTCCTCTGGACTGACAGAACTCACGTCAAACTTCACATTTCCAGCCATTAGCTAAAACCCAAATACTAAATCATGTCCAGCCAAATTTCCACCTCAGATTGATTAACTACCTCAGCAACCAATCCATAACAGTTTAACCACCAAACAACACTTAGAAACCACGATTAAATACACAAATTTGCAGACTTGCACCGGAATTGAACTCAAATCTGTCACAAACAACAACAAATAAATGCCAAAAACACACACCAATACAACACAATTCGCAAAACTAAAAACTTAATTATACACTATATTACCACAAATATCACTAATTAACCATCACAATCACCAATTTTACACTAATAACCGATCACAAAACACTCCATTAATTACATACTGACAGAACTCACGTCAAAATTCACATTTCCAGCCATTAGCTAAAACCCGAAATACTAAATCATGTCCAGCAAAAAAATCCACCTCAGATTAACTAACTACCTCAGCAACCAATCCATAACAGTTTAATCACCAAAATACGCTACAAACCGCGATTAAATACTCGAATTCGCACACTTTCACCAGAATTGAACTCAAATCTGTCACAAACAACAACTAATAAATGCACCAATACAACAGAATTCACAAAACTTAAACTTAATCATACACTTTGCTACCACAAATTACACTAATTAACCATCAAAATTACCAATTCTACACTAATCAACGATCACAAAACATTCAATTAAACACAAAATGCTAAAATCAAAATCAAAAATGAATTCAAATTCAAATTCAAATTCGAAAATGAGAAACCAACTGAATCAAATCAAATTAAACTACTAAAATCAACTTAAACACACACAAAAACACAAACCCTAAATCCTAACAAAATTTCAAAACCCTAATTCTTCAACAAAATTACAAAAATTAGGGGTTTTAACAAAGATTGAAAATTGAGCTACCTGAATTGAACAATGATTAAAATTAGAATGTAAGAAGCTGAAATTAATCTGGAATTATAATTTGATTAAGCAGCATTCATCGATCGAGGAGAGAGAAAGAGAAGGAGATCGTACGTACGACGAACAAAGAAGAGTTCGTAGACGGACAAAAAAAATTAGTACGGGTAAAAAAAAAATGGATGCTTTTTCTTTTTTTTTAGGATGTTGACACGATGATTTTTATGTTATCCACGGAAATGTTGGTCGTATACTGAGTATGAGTGGAGTTCAGTAGCAAAATGTATTACCGTGGAAGAGGAGAGTATGATAGTGGATTGAACCGTTGAATTACTTGAGGCGGATTATTTGAACTTCAATTTTGTGAAAATATACTCGTATTTTTTGTAAGAGATTTTCTACGGTATATTCTTATTTTTTTCCAATTTTAAAATATACCCTTGATTTTTTAAAAATATTTTCTTACATATTAAAAGTATATTCAATTTTAAGGGTTAAATTTTCGTATTGAAATGTATAGCACATGATGATTATACTGACCTACGTATTCTGGATGAGTTATCAACTAAAGCCGGTAAAATATAATGGAGTATTTAAACTTGTAAATTTTTACTATTTGTAGAACATTTCATTGCATTTAGGGGTATTTTATTGCCCGTTTTGTCATGTTGTAGCGGAATACAAAGACTCATCTCATGCGGGATTGTGGGTTTGAGGGAAGGGTTTAGGTTGGGTTGGGTTTGGAGCTTGGAGGAGCATGGGGGAGAGAGAGTGAAGGAGTGGGTGGAGACAAGATGGAGCGGGTGGGATACGAGGAAGTGTATGATATTTTAAAACAAGATGTTCGACAATCTGATAAACAAGGAGGTCTGACCATCCTATCTAAAGGCTAGAGGTAGGGGTGGTACCTCTTCTCCATTATCGGCAACCGCTAGAGGATATTTCCTATCTTATACGTAGAGTAGTTGATGCTGCCATTTGCCTTTTACTCTTGTTTTGAAAGAAGCTCTTCACAAAGACAAACGGACAAAATATGAATTGATTGATGAGATGATTGGGCTCGATCGCTAGTGAGAGGGTCGGGTCCGTATTAAGGTGGTTTTTGAAGGAGCCATAGTGAGAGTGGAGGAGGTGGTTAGGAGGGTAATGGAGGTTTTAGGGGAAATGGAGGGAGCCGAGGGAGGGTATGGAGACGATGTTATGGGTTAGTCTTGTTGCAGAAGCTCCCTATAGGTTGGAGCAAAGTGAATGTCGACGCAAATATGAGGGAAGGAGTGGGTGTTGGTATTTGAGGGATTTATTGCGACGAGGAGGGAAGGGTGATATGGGTGCTGACGATGCAACAAGCAGTTGAGTGGGAGTCAACCTCGGCAGAAGCAGTGATAGTCTTAGTGGGGTTGGAGGAGGCAAAGATAACGGATGGGTGGTTGAGGGCGATTGTTTACGAGTCATTCAAAATCTCAAGAAGCGGAATTCGGGACGAATCGATTATTCTATAGTCATTGAAAATATGCTTGCTTTATGTAATAGCCTTACGTCTATTATGTGGTCTCTTACAAGTCGTAAGAATAATTAAGTTGCTCATGAGCTAGCTATGGTCGTTCCTTGATTGGCTGGTGATAGAGGATAGGCTAGCAATCTACCTCTGAATGTTGTTGATGTTGTTAATTATGCTTGTTTGCTTATTAATGCATTATGGAGGCTGATCGAGTCCCTGCGGATTTGTTTCACTTGGTTGAGCAAGATGCAAGGGGAGTGGCTTGGCCACGACTTGTCCCGTTTGATGCGGCCTAGTCTTATCGTTCTGTTGGTTGTGTTTTCTTGTTTTTTTGTTTTGTTTTTACTGCTTTGTAAGGGCTAGTCCCGCTTCTCTTTACCAAAAAAAAAAAAAAAAAATTTTTATTTTTTTAATCAGGGTTGCTTGATTGCTTATTAATGCAATACCAAATCTTATGTTTCCTATTAATTACCAAATTCGATACAACTAACACTAAAGTTTGTTCTGTAACTTCGCCGTTAATTTCACTTCGCTTTCTGTTAATTCATATGCATAGAAGATAGAAGACGAGAGTGAGAATGAGAAGAAGAAGGTTTCCGCTAATTCCCTTGTGCTTTATGTTGTTGCTTCTTCTTTAATTTGGCGAGTGACAATGGTAAATTGAAGATTGAGATTGCTGATGATGATAATAATAGATTGATAGGAGAGAAGAAGGCGCCCATAATCAAGGGATTTAGGGTTAGGATCCAGTGGAGTTGTGTCGGAAAAGCAATGGATTATACGGATGATGATTTGGAGAAAAATCGATGATGATAAGCGAGATTGTACGGATGATGATTTGGAATTGGGGACTAATGTGGGAAGTAGATGATGATGAGGAGCGAAAGGACGATGATGGGGGAACTAATGAGGTTGCGGTAGATGATGGTCATTTGAATGAAGATGGTAAAGAGGGATGCATTGGAGATGATCAATGGGGTTGGGCATTCTGGAGAAGAAAGACTATTAATGATGTTGGTGTTTCCAGGAAGTAAATAAAATAGGTAAAGGAAAAAAAAAGGAGTAAAATAGAAATGAACCGGTTCAGCAGGTTGTCCGTCTAACTATTTTAGTAAAAGAGAATAGATGCGAAAGTTGAGTATATTGGTGGTTAAAATAAAGCCCGAAATATTTTAAGAAGCACCCTATTAGCTTGTAGTATTGTCATTAAATAACCAAAAAAACAATATTCAAAAATTAAAAAAGCGGATATATAAAATTGGTTGTAGTCCTTACTTGTTATTATGGTCTTTTGGTTTGATTTGTTGAGATTAAAATTTTTGTAAAATGTGAACATACTATTTTATAAAGGTGAGTTTAAATTTGTTTTTTTTTTTCTCTCTCTCACTATATTATGTTTTCATCATGGTTTATGTTGTACTTGAGAATTTGCTACATGCATTTTTATTTGGTATGTAAATCATGTCTTGAAATTAATGTTAGAGGGGTAACTGAACAATCTAGTATATACATCGAGTCCTTCTCGAGGCCAAATCATAGAGGATATATTTACGAACTTCTATGAAACCAATAGCTTAAAACATTTCTAAATGTTTGATTATTTTTTTCGGTGTATACCAAACGGATTTATCTGAATTTGAGCTCGGTAGGAGTACTAGGTCGGAGTTTTAATACTATTACATTTTTTGGGCTTAAACTCGAGATTTATACTTAAGTTAAAACAACCTCTCAAGTCTCACCGTTGATTTAAGTGTTGAAATGTTTTCTAATGTTAGATTATAGTTAGGCATAAGCATCAAATATCGGCAAACTAAATTGGGTAGATGACTCCATAGGGTCAACATTTAAGTGAAAACTTATAAAATTGTCAACTAGTATAAATCAAGTGTGATCAAACAGAGTTTTGTAAGCAGAATCTTAACACTGCATGTACATATTTATCTATCATTCCACGTGAAAGGTGGCTAACATGCTAGGTTCGTGCCGTCATGGCTAACCACGGGTTGGCATGCGATATAGTGGTCTAATCATGGCCTTGAGGGAAGGGTGGGATGGGTTGGACTCATTTATGGTTGGCCAAGGCTTAATCCAATTGTTATGTTTTATTTTATTTATTTCTTAATCAGCTCATATTGGTTGGTTGGGAGATTATAGCTCGTACCCCAGTCGGGCTGTGTCGGACTATCACACATGTTTAGTTAGGCTGGTGAAAACTACGGAGTAGTTATGAAATGGCGGATCAAGTAATGGCGGGATGCCACATTGGTTGGTTCTAGTTCCATTTTCACTTAATATAAATATACAAGTTAAACAATGTACACACACTTATGACTAGTTAGTTACTTTGTGAGATTAAACTGAACTAAACTTGTAAAAACTGAAATCAAGTCCCTGTTTTTTTCGACTGAAACTATCTAAAGTGAACTGAATTTAATGAAGCTGAACCGAGCTGAACTTATTGAAGTTTAGCTGAACCGAACTGAACAAAACTAAGTTAAACTAAATTGACCTGAAATTAAATCCAAAAGAACAAAGCTTATTATGTCGTCCAAAAGAACGCCTTAAAATGTGTTTCTCATTGGGCTTGAGATGGATGGGCCTTTGCCCTTGTTATCTTTGTACTTCCTATTTCCCGCAAGTCCGTAAACCCTCCTAACCGTCAAACCCGGTTCACAACTTCCCACATTCTACTCCATAACCACAGTCCTCCTCTCTTTATCCTCGCCGTCTCTCCGTCACCATTCACACACAGCCGCTCTTACCCTACCTCATGGCGGCGGCCTTCAACCATATCCGAGACCTAAACGACGTCGCATTGAAACCTCGCCTTCTTCGCAACCTCGTCAACGAACATCTCCCTACTGAAACGACGCCGTTCCGTAACCCTGCTGATATCGCCGACGTCGTTTCCGCCATTAAAACTTATCAATTACTTTCCGAAGAAGTTGTTACTTCTGACCAGAAGCTCGTTTCTTCATGGAAGTCCGCCATGGATGCCTGGCTTCATCGTATTCTACTTCTCGCTCGCACTAATTCGGTAATTTTCGTTTTATTTTTACTGTTTTTCAGTTTCTGTAATTTTACGATTTGTTTCGGAAGCTGATGTTCGGTAAATGTCGATTTACGGCGTAGAGCTACTTCATTTCTCCCCGTATCAATCATTTGTTTACCTTTTATACGAAGTACTGTATTATTTTGAGTGATATTTTAATTAACGGTAAACAAATGATTAAGACGGAGGGACTACCCGAGGGAGTAGAACTTAGTGCACTTCATTTGTTCATTTTACGAGCGTAGTGCATAAACCCGGTCCTAAGGCAATTGTAGGCCATATATAGGGTGTTACAAAAGAGAAGACCAAATGTTAGGAAAAAGACTTTAGCTGCTATCATTAAACGAGGTGTATAAGACCGTTGGGCGTCATATATATGGTGTTATAGTCATACATAGGAACTTCATGCCAGATTTCCGTTAGGTAATTACAATTATAATGAGAAAAGCTTATACCGATTATGTTTGGTTGGGTGTAATCATTGTAACCATGCTTGTATTTGTTTAGTAGAAATTAAGGCGGGAAATGGAAGGGAGATAAGAGCGGTTAGTAGCTAAGTTTAGTTGATCCAATATCAAATGTCACTTTAGCTACGTAATTAGCGTTACACGACTAGAGGTACTCAATTGCATGTTTACACTCTCTACATGCTTCCCTTATCTATGCCTTCCATTTCTTGTTCAAACAAGATCCATTTTGGTATATATTTTGATTACTGATATCATTCAACGAAAAATGATGCCTCATATGGTGGTGTGCTTTGACATAAAAGAGGCTTTGAGCTGTCGATTCTTTGTCTGCATCTAGCCTGTATTTAATGTTTTTGATTCTGCTGAGAAGTAGTGGGTTGGATGATCGATGGCGATGGTACTCGTTATAGTTCAGCTAGATAGATCTTTGAAAATTTAAGGTCTCAGCTCTGTATTTGGACAGTGAGTTGTGTCCTCAAATCTAATTGACTTCGAAAAAACATTTGTAGCCAGATAAAAGTTGGGCTGGAGTGTGCCTGTTGGGTGTGACGTGCACCGGATGTAGCTCAGAACGCTTTCTTTCCTCATTCTCAGATTGGTTTAACGTGCTCGTACCACATATTCAGGTATGACCTTGACTATGTCGTGACTTTGCATTAATATGTTAGAAGAACATGAACACATGCTTACAGAGAATGAAGCTGGAACTTAAATTTTTCTTTTGAGTTTTAAGGATTTTTGTTTTACTGGAAGAAGGGAAGTTTTTATTTTTTATTTTTTTCCCCTCTTCTATGATCTCTAAAATCCCTATTTTTTTGGAAGTTTGAATTGCAAATGTATCTGGTTAAATTTTTTTATACAGTTGTATGAAGGGCTTGTCTTGTATGAGTATCAATTTGAATGCTTATCTGTTTTTTTTGCTTGAATTTTCAAGTTCAGTTTGAATTTTGGTGTGAATTTTTTTGGTTACTAATCCGAAGTTCAGTTTGAAATCTTAAGGTCGAACGGTCTATTCGCAGCTAATCCAATCATGGTCTTAAACCAAATTTATTGCCTCCTGCATTTTTAGGGGACTGTTGACTGTAATAAAAAATCATAGGCTGTAATCAAACCTTTTTTCCCCCTAATTGTAGGGCTGTTTGCTTTTAAAAGGTTCTTTAATGTCTGCGAAAGGAAATTCCAAAATTCCAGATCAAGATTAGACCTGTGGTACTGAGGAGAAAAATTATGCTAAAGGTGTATATGCGTCTCATTCGCTTAGTGTCTTTTTGTACATGGATGTCAACTCCCTATCATCCTTTTGAGGTCAACCTTTCCTATTTTTTTTAAAAAGAAAAATTAATATAGTGTATTTTGGTGTTTCGTGTGAATGATGAGTTCACCTGTATATGAACCTACCTTAACTGATTTAATGGCGTAAAGTGGATTTATAGTTTCATATAGAGCATTACATATTCATATTTGTGTCTTTATTAGCAATCTGGAGTTTCGGAAACTGTGAGGGTAGCTTCCTGTGCTGCTGCATCAGATCTGTTGACAAGGTTGGTGCTTCTTGTTCATCCAACATTATCTCTGCCAGTGTCTCTTTGTGAAAAATACTCCTGGAAAGTTTTAATATTCATTCATATGTTTCATTATCTTAATCTGGTTATATATGTCGTATTTAAAAATAGAAGACTATACCTGAAAGTGCTTATAATGCTATAGTGCTATGTTTATGACACTTGGATTTTCCTGGATCATAGACTTGGGGGATTTGCTAACATAAAGAAGGATGGAATCTCCTGTGCTGGAAAACTTGTACAGCCGATCCTGAAGATGTTAAATGGGGACGCGACACAGGAGATATCGGTTAGTATTTCAATCTCCACACATCTTTAATGCTGAATATCTTATTATTTGTAGTGCAATTTTGAGCTTCGAGCTTTTGACAAGTCACACTGGCATGAGTGGAAGCACAAATAAATATATTGAGTGTTTCTAGAAAAGGAGGGGAGGGAGGGGTTTGCAGGTGTGCGCAGGTTGACTTAAAATGCGTTCTCAGCGATTGAAGATAATTTGGTCATTTCGCACTAGGTTATTGTTTGGTGAGGAGAAGAAAATGCCAGTTGTCAATCCTATTCCTTGAAGTCCTTTCTCTCTAACTCATGGTTAACTATCATTTTTCCCGACCAAAGAACTTCAAATTTGTTTCAGTTCATTATGGAATGGAAACGAATCCAAAAACTGATCTTGAAAGGTTGTTGTGTTAACATAGAATTGGAGATCAAAAGTAGGACAAGTGGGCGTTAGATTAGGAAAAGTTAATTAACTAAATAACTTCGCCACCACCACCACCACCATTACTGCCACCAGTCCACCACCATCAGCGGAACTGCGTCACTATCAAAATTTCCGACCAACAAAATCATGCTTGATGCCAAGACATGTGGGTGCAATTGTTGGCCTTTTTTGTCACTTTACTGAATGGGGACATTATTTGTATAAGCCTTTAAAATAGTCCTTAGTGAAGGAGATCCTCGTCATGAATCTATTACAGTATTGGTGAGTGTTTGTGTTTGCATGTGTAAATTGAGTTAGTTTCCAACTTATTTGATATTGTTTGCAGGAAGTAGCAGCCCAATTGCTATACACGGTGTTGACCTACTTCCCGTCTTCATTCCATCGTTGTTATGACAATGTGAGCACACTTCATCCTGAATCAGTCTTTTTGCAGGAGGATTGCTAGGTTAATATAGAGAGAACATGCCCGAGCTTAGTTTTTTGCTTACCCATCCACTGATGTTCAAGGCAATGCTATGCCACTAAGGCGCTACGTCGCTACGAAGTATGAGATGCATAAATTTCTCTATCGAAGGCATAAAGCTTTTGAATTTAAAACATGAGTTCTCTATTATTTGCATTTAAGTGGTTTTAACAATGCTATAGCAGCCGGTTTAGAGTTCATTTCAGACTATTTGTGCTTTGGAGATTGCTCTGTCGTTTTGAGGACTGGTTCGATATTTGTTAAATTGTTACACACTCAATTTCGCAGGCTGAAGCTGCTATTGTGTCAAAAATCATGTCTGGAAACTGCCATTCCAGTTTGTTGAAGGTGCCAACCTTTTTTTCCGCTCTTATTTAAGATACCAGATTATTTTGTACGTTATAAATTCCTTAAAATAAACAGCAAGTTACTTTTCTTCGTGGTATTTCTTTTCAGAAACTTGCGTGCTGCTTAGCATCACTTCCAAGATCAAAGGGAGATGAAGAAAGCTGGTCTCTGATGATGCAAAAGATATTACTATCCCTGAGTGCTCTTTTTGATAGTGCGTTAGAAGGTCTAGAAGAAGGTATTTCGGCTATCTCATTCTTGCATGTTTATAAGTTTATTATTACAGTGAGTCAATGTGAACAATAGCTTTTGCCAACCATGTAGATTCAACACGTACCAAGGCTGTCACACTATTAGTTCCCCCAGGAAAAAGCCCTCCACCACCCTTAGGAGGGCAAATGATTGGAGGACAGGCAATCGACAGTGGGGAGAGCTCTCTGCCGTCTGTAATATCAGTCATCTCATGTCTGATGCAGTGTTGCTGCACAATGCTCACAAGTTCTTATCAGGTTCAGGTATGTATCCCCTATTAGTTTTTCCTAATTATTTCTTTGTATATAATATTTTTATACTCCCTCCCTCCATTCATGTGGAGTAATGATATGTCGATATCTCTATATGCCACAAGTTTTATGTGGATAAGTGGATAAGTGGAAAGGTCGAAAGGATATAGTATATTTTGTCAAGTGGAGGGTTAGTCTGAGTAAGAAAGTGAATGGATAGTACATTATTTAAAAAGTAGAACTGTTGTGATTGGCTTTCTGAAATAAGAAATGTAGTGTGGTTTGAGTGACTTAAAAAAGAAAATGTAGTTGATTTATATGAATGGCGTGGATCACTGTTAATCATCACCATTCCTCTTGTTTCAAGCGTAGGTAGTAGTTCCTGTTCGCTCATTATTGGCTGTAGTCGGAAGGGTTTTGATGGTAAATGGATCTTTATCTGAAGCCTTACAGCCATTCACAACTGCAATGCAACAAGAGCTAGTTTGCTTACACCTTCCCGCTCTACACCAAAATGTGTTGGGGGTACTTGATGCACTACATAAGGGTTTACACAGGTAAACTATACTCCCTCCCATTCAGACCAAAGGTAACATGGACCCACTTTTCTCCTC
>JAYMSF010000313.1:0-17422 GCA_036897335.1 Silene vulgaris | reverse complement strand
CATCGCACAAATAGGTCCCGGGACAAGCCCAGACGTACCGTGTCCGGAAGCCAACCAGATCCCCTACCAGACGTCGTGTCTCAACTACACGAGTCCCTCCGTACTCAAGCCATTAATGTGCACATCTCTCTTGGAGTGGGAAGCTCCAAGAGGCGACTAAAGCGTAAGACGGTTTCCTCAAAAACAAGTAACCAATCATAATGCACCACGTACTCCAAGATACGAGACCACCACAATAATGCAAGATACAACATAACATATCAATTACCAACTCATCAAGCATGAAACATTGGATCATGTGCCAGACCAAATAGAAAGTCTTGGCTAATACCTGGACATGTGCTTATCACATGTCATATGCTCCATTGGAGAAAGGACACGTTCGCTGGTGGGACAACCGTTGGTGGTAGAGGGAGGTGGAGGAAAGGGTGGAAATAATCACCCATAATCAATTGATTGTAAAGTTAAAAGAAAACGACAAGATTAAAATCGTAAAAAACGTGTGTAAAAGAGTGAAATCCGTATGTAAAAAAGCCAACCCAATATAAAATGGGAGACGGGAGTGGAGTTGTTAAACCCACTAGGTGGATGCCGCAAAACCCTAATCTATTATACTCCGTATCCTCTCTCTCCTTGACTCCCTCCTTTCTCTGTTTCACCAATTCACACTATCTCTATCTCTCTGCTCTCAGTCTCAGTAATCAATCTCGTATTTGGTATTCTGAGAGGATGCCGTTGGGTGAAAGAGCAAGGGATAAAGGGGAGTCTCGATACTGCGGAGTAGAGACTGAGTTCAGCAATGACATGCCTCAACTCCTTTCATTCCACATTGATGCCGGTTTCGACTTCGTCCTTTCTCCCTTGGTTGATCCCACATATAGACCAAGCCTTGACACTTCCGATTCCGGGTCGCTTCCCGTTGCGGGTTCCGATTTGGTATTGAGTCCGTCTCAGTGGAGTAGTCATGTAGTTGGGAAAGTGAGCTCATGGATTGACTTGGACTCTGATGACAAGCTTCTCAGAGAAGATTCTGAGATGATTCTGAAGAAAGAGATAGCATGGGCATCTCATCTTTCACTGCAGGCTTGCCTTCTTCCGCCACCAAAGGGAGTTTCTTGTGCCAACTATGCTAGGTGTGTCAATCAGATTCTACAGACTTCAACCAATTTGCAGGTGCCTGCCCGCCCTTTTAAACCCTTGTGTTTGCTCTTTATACTACTCCCCCGTTCCGGTCATTTATTGTCCTTTTCCATTTTGGGGTGTCTACCAATTTGATCATTCACACTCAAATTGTTCCACATGTCATTTAGTAATTGGCTCCTTTTCTCTTTCCTTGGTCTTTGTGCCAAAACCAAAGGACAACAATTGACCGGGATGGTGAGAGTATTTTTTATTTCTTGCTTTCTCGCCTCTAATTGTGTTCCCTTTTACTTCAGCTGTGGCTGAGAATCCCCTTAAGAAAGCATGAGGATGGTGATCCTGCTGATGACAACTCACTAGTAAGCTACCTTTTTGTTTTTGCCTCGTCTTTGTTTTCGATATCAGAGTAGACATCTATCCATTTTGGTGGCCTTACAAGTTTAATAGCCCTCTCATTGCCACTGTTGTAATACACATTCTCTAAAAACGCGAAGAGATGGATGAGTGGGTCACCCCCGGTGTGAAAATGTAATTGATAGGTGGGATGGAGGAGGTAATTGGGTTTTCTGGCTCAACTGATGCTGGTTTATAAATTGTTGACAACAGAGAAACTTATTAACCTAAAGTTTACAATTTTGTGCATTTGAAGCCTTCCCCATGCTCATGAAACCTCATTCCTTATTGATCCTTTTTAGCTTGTCCTCTGGATGCTCGATTCTCATTCTGTTGTTAGACTCAATAGAATCACTTCATAATCATTTTTTTCCTATTCAAACAGGGTGGAGATCCTATTGATTCATGGGAGACATGGAATTCATTTCGTCTTCTCTGTGAACACAACAATCAACTTTCAGTTGCATTGGACGTCCTGTAAGTTTTGATGGCATCAGATTAGCTTTCATTGAATCTATATGTATATATATTAATATATATACTGATTTTTTCTTACAAAATATGTTCGTTCTAGGAGTTCACTTCCTTCCTTAAATTCTTTGGGGCGCTGGTTTGGAGAGCCTGTACGAGCCGCTATACTACACTCTGGTGTAAGTTTAAGCATCCCCCCTCTTCTGAAGTGTTTGCTCAATAGTTTTCTCCCCTCTTTACCTTTTTTTATGTATGTTTGTTGGCAGTCTTTTATAACAAATGGTCATGGATATCCTTGCTTATCAAAGCGCCATCAGAAGCTAATCACTGAATTCTTTAATCATTCAGTTCAGGTAGTTTGAAAGTTTCAGTTTATGAGTTTAACTATGCGTTAAAAATATGATGATATCATCACCATTTTCCTAAAATGAGTTCTTAAGCGTATACTCAAGTGTTCACGAATCCGTAGAATGGTTAAACACTTCTTGCACTGGGGACTATACGTATACATCATTGGTCTAAGGCCAGTTTCTTAGATCTAAGTTAGAGCGAGGACTCCATAATGTTCATTGACAACATGACTACTGTATGTGCCGTGGCACACTTTCTATACGGGAATCTTACAAGATTTTTATACTATTACTCTAGCATTTATTTCAGTACTAGCTGTCTTCTTATTCTCGTCGTGTCCTTTTGAATCTAAATACCAGGTAGTCATGTCTGGAGGCAAGGCATGCACTGAGTTAGCTACAGGCAATACAGGCAATCATGTTGACAGTGAGTCGTGGATTATTTTTATTTTATTTTTAAATATTTTTGCCTACACCTTGTTCTTATTGTGGCTCTGCTGCTTCTATGGTAATAAGTCTAAATTGGCTTTAAGCATTATTAAGATGCAAAGTATGATTCACAATTGTCTTGCATGGTGTCATATAGTACTCCCGATCCCCTATGTCATGCTGTCTCTTCTTATTCCCTCGCGTACCCTTGTACGACACGCGACACTCGGACATGAATATGACACTTTGGACACCTCATGTAAAGCCAAAATATGCATATTTTCATGAAAATAGCAGACTCCAACACTTTGACACACCCCTGTCGGAGACTTCAAACGAGTTTGTGTAGCATAGGTAGCCCCAAAAAATAAAAAAACCATGGGGTCTTAGTTTGAAAAAGGCACACTTCTGGCACACCCAAGGGTTGGTGAGCCTCTGGCCAAAAGGCCCGAAACGCTCTAGTGCAGTTGAAATGCGCCTTATAGAGTTATAGACAAGGTGCTGCCGGTGAGGCACACTACTATAAAATTTCGACATTTTTTTCTTCTAATTCTTGTAAAAAGCCTTTTCTCTGTTATATTATCCCTAATGTTTACTCCTTTACATGTTAAACGTCTTTAATTTCTGAAGTAGGGAAATATTTCACCAAATTTTATCTAGAAAATACAATTTGTTTGCAAAAACTGTGTCCCTCGTGTCTGTATATGGTAAGCTTTCGCCTTTTGACTTGCGCTTCGTCTTCTCAGACCCTTCTTGCGGTGCACCTTGTGCCTTTTAAAAGTAAGCATGGTGCCATGCTGTGATGTAGGGTTCAGTTTTTATTTTGGTTTAAATGGAAAGATAAATGCTCTTTTCAAAAACATATTATCAGGCTCTTGCTTTTGTATAACTGAAATGTATGGGTCATGTCATTTGATTTAGTCTGAATTTTCTGATGAAATCTGAACCACCATCTTTTCTTACTATGGTTGTTATGTCAGATAGTGTTCAGGCTTTTAGTCCTGACATGCCTGTGTGTCTGCTATTTTGTTTACAGTTCATTTCTGCCTAAATCACTTCTGGCTGGGAGTAATGCAGCCCAATAATTTTGTTTGGCTGTGATGTCCCCAAAATTGTTTGATCATCTTTTTTTTTAAGATGTCTTGACTACTTTCTTTGTTTTTCAAGGTAAGAGGCATCCTCTGAAACAATACTTGCAGTACATTGGTTATTTGTATCAAAAGATGGACCCGCTCCCTGAACAAGAGCAATATGAGGTAGGCCTCTCCCCATGAATTTCGACATCAAATGGTCAATGTTGTATATATTGTGAAACCATAATCTTTTGTGAATCTCATTGCAGCTTGGTTATAGGGATTTCTTGCAGTCGCCCTTGCAAGTGAGTTCCTTTTATTGTTCTTTGTAGTCCTCCATGGTTGTCTATTGTCTTATTTATCTTTATTGGTAGACCATTGTAACCTGTCAAATAGTTATTTAATTGTCTGGCTTATAAATGTTGCTGCATGCAGCCTCTTATGGATAACCTTGAGGCACAGACATACGAGACATTTGAAAAGGATACTGTAAAATATTCACAGGTGAGACATTTCCATGTTTTATGCACTATGACTTTCACTTTTTCCATACACTCTGATACTATGTCTTTAAGGTATTGTTTGGATAGAAGGGAAAAATATCCCTTGTTTTTCATAAATATGGCTGAAAGAGATGGAAGCATCCAAATTTCACCCGTACAAGCCAAATTATAGTTTTCCGATTTAGGAAATATATGGAAGGAAAACATCAAATCCCCTCACGTCTCTCTTTCCCTTCTTTTTCTTTCTGTCTCGTTCCCTCCTACTATTGAGTCCACACAAATTTTATATGTATTGATTTGACTGTTGAGATTTTAGCATTGGGACAAGATACACAAATGGGATAATATTCAGGCATTATCTTACGAGGATCTTAGGAATATAAAGCTACATTATTCGGAAGACCATTGTGTAATTGACTGGGTGTATATTCTTGATTGTTGGTAAAAAAATTATATATGTGGTCTCGAAAGCAAGTCTGATATAGTTGGATAGTGTAATCTTTCTCTCTCTCATTTGAGTTGACTTTTCTTTAATTTGTTGATGACGACAGTACCAAAGAGCAGTCAGTAAAGCTTTGCTTGATAGGGTTCCTGATGAGAAGGCGTCTAATGTAACCACGGTACGTTATCGCTCATTCCTGATTCGCTGATACCATTATTTTCCCCGTTCATTGTCATAAACCGTTAATATCTTCTGTGCATACCCTTAGTTTTTAGGAACATGCCTTGCATACCTTCATTGAACTAGGGCAATTAACGCTGGATTATTATTTACAGGTGTTGATGGTTGTTGGAGCAGGCCGTGGACCTCTTGTCAGAGCATCATTAGAGGTATAGTGAGCTTCCTCTTGAATCCCCATTCTATGAAAAAGTCAATGTCCTAACATTCTGTTACGGTCTCAAGGAAAGGTTTATAATAAAGGATTAGCTTAAATTATGTTCTGATCCCATAGAAAGTTTTTGTCGAGTTTGCGGAATGAAACAACTGCGTTTTAGATTCTTCAATGAGAAGCAGGCAAATATTAAGAGTTGTTTGTCTTGTTCTCGACGTTTCTGTTAGCATAAGCTTATTCGCAATTTTTGGTCACTTAGGCAGCTGAAGAAACATCCAGAAAGTTGAAGGTCTATGCCGTGGAGAAAAATCCAAATGCAGTAATCACTCTTCATGTAAGTTGTGCATTGCATCCATTGATATTTTATAATCTATACTTTATGACCATGTAGACTGTTCTACTGTTTTATACCTCTTGACCTTTCTCCAAATTTAGGACCTGATTGGATTGTGGGGGTATGGGGTTTCCCTTAATACTACCCCACCTCAAAACTCTCCAACCCCCACTCATGCATCACCTTCGTAGTTCTTGCTATCCTCATTTGGTCATGAACGATTAATCTCATTTTGGCAGAACGTATCACCCATTCTTCGTTCATTTCTCTCTTTCACCACAATTTCCATTTCCAACATTGAATTTTCTATCTATAGGCTCCTTCGCCTCTAAAGTTACTACACTAATCCCTGTAGGGCCTTAAGTTATACTAGATGGATGTTAAAATAATACCAGCGTTTGTCTTTAAAATGTGTTATAAGGGGAAATTAACTGTGGTTTGGAATTTCGTTATACAATGAGCGCTACATAACATGAGAACATTTTTATACATTGCTGTACCTTATGCATGTGCTAATGTTGGATTTGACTTTTTTTTTTTCTGGACCAGAGCTTGGTCAAACTTGAAGGATGGGAAAATATTGTTACTATAGTATCTAGTGACATGCGTCACTGGGATGCCCCTGAGAAAGCTGACATTTTGGTAAGTGTGCACTTTGCAATCAAATGCGCTGTCGGAGTATACTTCCATAGAATGTTTACTTACCTACATGTTCCTAATTTTAATTCAGGTTAGTGAACTATTGGGTTCTTTTGGTGATAATGAACTCTCACCGGAGTGTCTTGATGGAGCCCAGCGCTTTTTGAAGCCAGATGGCATCTCTATTCCCTCGTCGTACGTAACAACTTATATGACGAATCACCATTTTTAAATTATTAAATAATAAATATACTGCTTTTCACTGAATAAACCCATCTGACTTTTCTAGCTAGGCAAAAAAAGTTAAATGAAGTCTTGTTCAATAATAGAGGACATAATTATTTAATCATGAATTTACCCTTCTGAAGCTGAAGATTCAGTTATAGTTGTCTTTAATTCCATAAATTGTTTCCTTTCAGGTACACAAGTTTTCTCCAACCCATCACAACAACCAAATTGTATAATGATGTATGCATGTTTCCGTCTTTTGTGATCCTATTATTTTCCTATCACCAGTTTGTTTGATTTTCTTTTAATTGATGTAGGTTAAGGCACATAAAGATCTTGTACACTATGAAACTGCCTATGTGGTAAAATTACACAAAGTAGCAAGGCTTGCACCATGTCAGCCTGTATGTGATATCTGCACCTCTGCCTTTAATTGTTTTGTTATTAAGCACCCGTTTCTGCTTTGTCTATAACTCTATATCATTTCTAGCTAATGAATGTACTTCAGTGTATGATAGTTCCTCACAAACTAATGTTGATGCTTCACTTTTCTTAATGAAAACAACAGGTCTTCAGTTTTAGTCATCCAGACTCCTCACCCAACAAAGACAATCAACGGTATACCAAGGTGAAATTTGAGATACCTAGTGATACTGGATCGGCATTGGTTCATGGTATGTAAGTGGCTTGCTACTTTTTGTTTGAATGAAACTAGTGCGCACAAAAAAATTGGGGATAAAAGCTTTCTAAAATTCAGTCGTTTTAGATGGCACTTGAGTTCAGTTATGACATTTGCGGTATGCTTGATTCATGTTTCCTGTTTGATGTTTGGAAATTTAAGGTTGTCTAAGGGCTGTGTAAAATGAAAGATAATAAGAGGTCATATGTTCGCCTGCTGGGTTGTTTTCATTTTCAATGTGACCGAGGACTCACTAATCTTCGGTTTTTAATTATGTTGAGATAAAGTAAAATGACTTTGTAGGAGCCTTGTAAAATGAAAGTTTATTTAGGCATGTGTTGGCCTGTTAGGCTGTTTCCATTTCCATCGGAGCCACAGACTATCCTTGGGTTTTGACGTATGATGGAATAAAGTAAACTGGCTATGCTTATTTGATCATGAAATAACATTTATGACAATTTTCATCATGGGTCATCTAGAAAAACTTCTGTTTTTGTAACATAGAGGTAAGGCCATGTAAATCCACCCTCCATCACTCTGCTACAGCCCAGAGGCGCTACTGGCTATTGTTGTAGGTCAAAGAAGGGATGTACATGTGGGAGTTCTTGACATTCTAATTATTTGGATGTTCGGAAGTTAGATAAATCCCTTTACTTATTTTTTGGCAGGATTTGCTGGCTACTTTGATTCAACACTTTACAAAGATGTACACCTTGGAATAGAACCAACAATGCCAACACCAAATATGTTCAGCTGGTATGGAAACTCTTGTTTCTGTTGAAAGCTTTTGGGTACTATTTTATTGGGCATACTGGCCATGTTTTTCGAAGAAGACATACTTGACATTTTGCATAGGTCTTTCGATCTATAAGCCTATTTTTTTCGGCATCTTGTTACTTCTTTTTTGTTCTTTCATCTCAATTGTACTTGTCTTTGACAATTCATGTCGGCTGATCCCAAATCAAATCATTTTTGGAAGGAGGCTTTATTATTGGCTTGTTGCTCTCTTGTTCAACGTTTCCAAACCAGAACAGATATTATTTGATCCCAAACTAGAACAGATAATATCACTTAATGGGTCTTGAGACTCTTGACGATGGATTTTGTTTTTCTTTTTCACTTTGATACTGAAATTGAATTAGTGAAACCTGGGGGCACAAATCACAATGAACTTTGTTTTCTAAGTTGTTATTTCTTGTTCAGGTTTCCAATCTACTTCCCATTGAGAACACCGATCTGCATAAAACCTGGGATGCCTTTAGAAGTTCATATGTGGCGATGTTGTGATTCTTCCAAGGTTGGTTCCTGCGATTCACCCCCCTGCCCCTCTCTCCTCTACCTTCTCTTCTACCCTTGCTTCTTTAACTGATCTTCTTGATGGTGCTGGTGCAGGTTTGGTATGAGTGGTGTGTTGCGTCCCCTTCTCCATCGCCTATTCACAACAGCAAAGGTCGCTCATATTGGGTTGGTCTTTAGTAAGCACATCTCGTATTCTGCAAGTCATATATTGTTAGAATTCAAGATGGATCCAAGTTTCAAGGCCTTTATCCCATCACAAAGAGCGGAACCCGAAATATATGGTGCAACACTGTAAGCTCATATAGTCTGTTTGTGAAAGCGGGATCAAAGAAAAGGCATTCATATCAGATCTTTCATATTATATGGAGAGATCCTGTCCAGAAAATCGACCATGTCAGATTGCGGTTTTGTGGAACTTTGTTTAGTGTAGTGTTAGCCAGGTTATGTTTGTGTTGGTTATGGTCACGTTACAGTTGTCGGAATTGATTAGGTGACGGGTGGGTTGTCTCTTGTCAAGTCGGGTGTTGCGTTTGTTTACTTGAACGTTAAGACGTGATTCTGGTCTGTACTGGTGGTACCTCCATTGAACAAATGTTCTCTATGATGAGCGTAAAGCTAGATTACAGCAATAGGATGAGGTTGTGCATGTATCGAGATTTTGGGTTACATGTTTAAGCCAGGGACATCGCTTCTTCGCTATACGATATACAGTTATATTATCTTCTATATACGATACTATACATGAAAACAGAGGACAGTAGGGAAAGCTAACTGAGAGGAGGGAGAAAGACGGGGCTGACTGCAAGAAGCGGAGGAAGACTCTGGAGGCACAAGGTCCGAGGACAGAACCTTCTTCAAGGCCTGAACCATGGAGTTCAATTAGATGTTATGAAACGCTACAAAAACAGAGCAAAATTAAACTACAAAAGTAAATTTTGAAATTGTTTTAGGATAATTTTGGGGCTTAACATGGCGAGGGCAAATGGGCAATGGGTTGGTCATATTGGAGTTGGATTCTAAGATGCTAACGACGTGCTCAGAGCTTGCTTAAGGCCGAGATGAAAAAACATGGTCATGACTCATGTGGTTAAAGAAATTCTTTGATTGAGTGACGAGTTCGAATCTGTTAGTACTCAGTTGTAGCTTAGTTAAACGCTTTGGAAACTAGTTGGCTGACATGGCTCACTATACCCCGTTGGATTATTTGACACGATTGTGGGTGGACGTGTTCGATTTCACATCGACTTCTTCGTGGTTAGTAAAATAAGTTTTTCCCTAATAAAATAGTAATGGAGTAATGTACAAAATTAGTACCGTAATTGACAATTGATAAACAATTACCACAAATTCTTGTTTTAGACGGCCCTTTTTGGTCTGAAATAATAAGACGGGATTTTGTCACCATTTTTTTACAGTTAAATGTAATCACAATGGTATAGGCGGTGTTACAACTTATGATAACTTGTTTTTCAATAGTGATCACATTTAACCATAACAATTACTTGTATGTTAGTTTATTTAGTTGAGTGGTGGCTTAGTGATAATAGTGCGTATGTAATTCTGGGGAAATATTGTGATTATATGATAAACATTTACTCGTATGTTAATTTGGAATGCAGAGTGTACTCTATCAAAGATTTCTTGGAGAAGTGATCTAAGTGAACGAAGACGATAGTACCGAAATGCGGTGTATGAATCTCAAAGAAGGCAACGGCTTGTCGGCTACAAATTTCCTCGTCATAAAAAAGCGTTATAAAAAGAGAGCAACGGTAGCTGTATATATATAAAGGCAGAAGTATAGAATAACAAGCAATTTTGTATGTTGAGATCAAGATGAAACCAAAGTTGACCAGCCTAGTTGATTTGGTTTGATTTTTCGGCCAATAAACCATCAAAGGTGACCCTCAGATTTGCAGGTAGCCATCTTATGGTTATGGACATACTGCATTGCTCCTCCACAAACCCAGTCTTGCTCGATAATTTCTATACTGTAGATACTTATATGAGACAATTATATGCATACACCCCATTTAATGTTTTGTATACTACGAGTACTTGTATATGCATTCACAGCCGCATTGCTCCAACATTCCTGCTTATGCATTCTTGATATACAGACGCTCTGAGCAGTTAATCATCCAATTCGACCAAACAAGGGTGTTGGTGTTATTTGTCCTAATCCATGATATACAGACGTAAATTTGATTCAGATCTCCAGAACCCAGGCAAAAGATCACCTGTTCACATTTCACTTTGTTAATCACATAAGCTTGTTGCTTGCTCAAGAGACGTTCCAACCAACAGAAAGCACCCCATTTTAAGCCAGATCATGTACGTTTTTTTACCAAGTAATCCTGTTTGCCACTTCAACAAGGAACCATGTCCAACACTTGTTTCTAAATTTATACAACGTACGTGGTAGATGCACGGCACTCGTGTGTTATGAAATCGTATGTGGTAGATGCATGGCATAAGATCTTGGAACTGGTTGCCACAACTTCTACTTGGTGTTACATGTGTGTGTTAGAAGCCGGACAAAAAGACATTAGGCTTGGGGACAGAAAACATACCATTCTGGACAATTGCAACCTACAGTTATGGAAGTGTTTTGCTTTGCTGTTTAACCCAAACATCATAGTCTCGCAATAGTTGTTGTGAAAGAAGCGGCACATATCTATCTAAGAGAGCCTGCACCACTCTGCAAGGCAAGATGCTTCAACAAAGTCAACAAGCATTCTCAAAGGACTCCTTCGGAGATTGATAACAAGAAAATGGACAAAAATCAAAGAAACTGAGGCTTGGAACTACAAGTCTATTGCAGTTGACTAAAAAGGTCAACTCAATTTCCAACGCACAAAAAAAATACTTTTTGTTAACGAAAACCATTTTTTTTGCGTCGCAACTATGCAAGCATTCATGAACAGGCCTATCAAGTTATTCAAGTCCCAATAAAAACAATCTGTAAAGCACCTGTTTAACCGTTGAAGCTCGACTTTTGCTTTGTCGCTAATATGCTATAATTCCCGTGCAAATGTTACATACCTCACCAGGAATCAGCACATTTGTGTTACTTAAAGTGTTGCATGTAAGACTATAGTAGATCTATCAAACGGGTCACGCGGGAATCGGGCAGAATATGGGCACAGTTTAAAATCAAGGTTGAAAAACTAAAACATGACCGTTTTGTAAAGATCATGAAATCACGCATTTTGAAGTGATGTTGCTCACTTAGAAAGACTTGGCCGCGACGGCGGATACCACGATCGTGACCGGGATCTAGATGTAAAACTGAATATTGGTCAAATCAATAAAGGTCTGGGGCCTAGCTAAGAAAGCAGGTGATAGAAGTTTTATGACATAAATTTTTACTTGAAATAACTACTAATACTTTAAATAATTTTCCTTAAATATTAATTTGATTTGATAAGGTCTAAATATATATTTCCCATAGTTTTTTAGAAGACACTTAGACACTCCGCAAATATGGTACCTATTGTTATAACTTATACGAGTATTTTGTGTTCAGAGGTACACACTATTTACATTTTTTTTTGTGGAATGGTGACAAATAATTCAACTTGCCATCTTGACTAACGGAAATAATGCTGACAGGACATTGTTTCTTTCATCTTTGTATCATTTTTTCTTATTTGTGTTCGACTTGTTCTTCACTTTGCCCAACTGAGAGTAAGAAAACCATCACATCAACAGCATTGATCCATTACCATTTATTGGTGCAGTTGGTCTCTCCTGTGACCGGTCACAAATTCTAGCGGAGGAAGCATGGCCATTTTATAATAAAAATAACCATCCATAAATTCTTATTTATCACATAATGGTTAACATTTTATCATAATATCGTCACATTTCTTCGTCACAAGCTTGTGACACGAAAGTACGTAACAACTGAGAATTTTTGTTATTGGTATGCAGCAGGACTATCCCTGCTTCCATCTCAACAGTTTCTCCATACACGAAAGGCATATCAATTTTATCATTAATTAATAAATCCCTATTTTTTTAAATTAAAGTATTAACAATGATTCCTGAAAACCCTAATTATTTGATTAGTTTAGTGTTACTTTGATTGTATAAACCCTAATTTTTTTTATTAATGCAACAAAATTCATGTTGAACAATCGTAATAACTAGAACATAACTAATGTTGAATTGTTGGTTAATTTTTCGTCAATACTTTGTAACTGTGATTTGTTAATGTATTACGCAGTTCAAAATTTTGTTGTATTTCCAATAATAACGTTCAAATAGGATGGCTATTTTGTCAAGAACAAACCCAAAGATCACAAATTTTGGGTAATTTGAAAATCAAACTGGATGTTGGCGTGTCCATAATGTTTTTACAACTGCATTTCATACTTAGGTTTGCTGAGTTTGAAGTCGAACTTCAAGTTGATATGGTAGGTTGGGGAGAATGAAACAGGGGTTTCGTTGACTGAGGAAAGCAGGAGTTTGAAGAGTGGATGAAGTAGGAGAGAAAAATGAAAAACAGGGTGAAATTGGAGGGGAAATAGGAGAAAATGGGAAACTGGGAAAAAGGGATTAAAATGGAGGGAAACAAAAAAACAATCTATGTGAGCTTGTACATATCAGCCGCCGAAAAGAATATACATAGTAGGCACCTCATAACAAAAAAAATAAAACATCAAGTACCATATGTGCAGATGACATGAATGTTAGGTATCTATCTTCTCACCAAAAAATTCGTAATCTGAATTTGCAAGTTGTTTTGTGTTTGGGTCACGGCGCACGGGTTTGGAATTACAAGTTTATGACCCCAAATAAGGGTTCAGGTTAGGTTTACACCTCAAGTTTCCATCTTTTCCTTTTCCTCCTAATATTCTACTCAAACAAATCTTTTATAGTCAAATTAGTCTCAGCAAGATAGGCAATTTTTCAATTGGAGTTTGGTAAAAACTGTGTAGCAAGGAATGTGCATTCGAGAAAAGGAAATTACATTTTAAAATGGACTTACAAATTTCCAGGTCCCTCGACAGCAGATACTGGTAATAGATTAAATGGTCTGTTGTAAATCTGCAACCAAGAGAGCAATAAACTGATCTGTGGATGTTCGACGGATCGGAATACATTTAATTGCTTATATGTCCTAATTCACACAATATCAAACTATGAAAGTTCATTACCCCATTAGCTCACAAAAAGATATGACCAAAAGTAGACACCTAAGGGCTAAGACTACAAAGTGCAATTCCCGAATAAGAAATGATCCAATAAAGCAGTCAATAAAAATGAATCAAATGAATACCATCATTTATGTAGAAAGATAATCTCCATTTCCTCAATTTACCACCACCATTACCTCCTATATTTTCCTCTACTTTTCCTACCATTATACGGAGTATAAATTAACCAAAATATCTCCATAGGACAATGCATTACCATCATGGGAGCCGTAACATCCCCACAACCCCTTCACTGCCCCTATATAATCCCTTCACGTCATCTTTTTTCGTCATTATCCCTATAATATCCACATTCAAGCACGCCCAAAGACTTTATGCCTAATTCAGACATAACTGATAGATTTTCCCAACTAGATTTGTGGATAAATTGCGGAAGAAAATTGCTTTAAAGGAAAGGATAAACACCTCAAGACTGATCAGCAACCTTACGTCAACATCAAGAAATGATTCTTTACCATCATCACCCCATCTTATTAAGTTTTTCATGGATGCTGCATCAAAAGAAGAAGAAAAATCACAGGCCAGCTAAATAGTGTGTGCAAACTAGTCGCGCACCTGCAAATGCAAGACAGGTACGCCAATAAAGAGCAAATGATTATCACTATTTCAATTGGAAACCCACTTTCAGTAATTTCACTTTAGTAATGATTATCAAGCCTAAATAATAGTATATATTTATAAGAGATGTCTGTGGTCAGCAGTTTAGCACTAGTCTCAGAGCAACATATTGAATTAGGATTCAAGCCAAACCTGTGAAATATTTGTTTTGGCTTTCCACAATCTCTGAACCCTCAAACTGCAATGCATACAATAGTATATAAGTAGCTCATTTATAGAGATTTTGGCACATTCCTATAGAGATGGAGTAAGGTTGATGCTGGACTGCTGGTGCAGCCGGGGCTGATTTACCTGACGAAGCTACCTATTCAACTGCCTCCATAAAAAATTGAACAGTCTATAACAAAGTACAAACCCACACGCCAATTAAATTACTCATGTTCCCATTCACGTCTCATTACAATATGGTCAATGGTGTCATTTTAGGTAAGAAGATATATTCATGCGACTCTAATACAATCTAAGAAGAGAGAGCAAACAAAAGATATCTACACAAAAAGCAGGACAAAGAAAAAAGACGATAGAAGTCACACTATTCATCGTACCCCAAGGCAAAACTATTTCTTCAAGTTTAAGTTAAGGCAGACCCCAGACATCCAACATACAAGGTTGTGAGAGAGCCCAATTTCATTAAACTAAGGTAATAAGGAAACCTCTGTAAGCATCATTTCACTTTGCCCTAGTGACAAGAACCCTTAACCAGTCAAAACTGATGGGTAAATCGTCAATTCAGAGAGTATGGTTTTATTGTTTGTCAAAATTAGCACAACTAATTACCAACAGACCTTGCAAGATAAAAGCTCAACCGTGCAACCTTCTGTGATTGGATTCACTTGCAAATCGAGAACAGGCGCCACCTCAAAGTTGAGAAGCTGGATTGGTGGAAGCCTGCATCTACCGAGATAAAGCACCTGAATGTTAGCCTAAAATGAGAACATGTATAAAGAAACCAATGAAAACAGACATCCACTATTTATCAATTTGCATTTTGAAACAAATCAGCTTAAGCATAAAAATGTTAAAACTATGCATTAAAAATCTCTATGCTACACACCACAAAATTTCGACGGTAGTAGATGAGGAGAAGGGTGACGATTACAACATCTTAACCCTAACTCACTAACCTCGTGTCCAGTTTGTGTCTTGTTTTAGGAACGGATCAATGATTGCCACCTCTAGGTGTAATAGCAAGGGTGGCTGGTGGAGGAAGGAAGTGTAGACGTGAGCGGAGAGAAATATGGGATAGGTTTGGGAAGAGGGATAAAAGGGTATGATAGAGTTTATCTGTATTACGGTAGAATTCTATTCTAAGCTATTTTATTTTTTGGTTCAAATTAGCGCACTATGTCGCGGGTGAGAATCGAACCCCCAACTTCATGGTTGGGATAAGCGAGCTCTTAAAACTTGAGCTAACTCTTGTTCTCATTCTAAGCTATTTTATAGTATGTTGAACTGTTAAAGTCTTACTGGAGAAATATCTAGAAGTAATTGTCATGATGATTATAATACTACACAGTTTGTCTCCCTTCTTTCTAAGTTTTGCCTTTCATATTTCACATTCATACCTTTCCTTTGCACATGAAGTAACTTAAAGTGACCTCCGATCTCACTAATGTTTCTTGCATACCATGCATAGGTAAGCCGTAAGCAAGCAAAAGCACAGAAAAATTTGGTTTAAATGACTCAGCTAAAGTGATTAACATGACTCCCAGTTCAAGCTACAACAGAATTCAACACTTCGTGCACCATGTTATTATGGAAACATGAATTATTTCATATAAATCAGCATTTTGATTGAGAAGATAATTCCTATACGACGATACCTGTATGTGTTGGCATCAAGAGGAGTATAATATTCCAAAGCATTGACATTCAACATGGCTTCAATTCCCATTGGGTGTTTAAAAAAGTCACTGATGTGACATGTTCCGCTGTCACGAGCATTTGCATAGTTTGGTAACTTGACTCTTTCCTTCTTTTTGGCAGCTAAACGAGCTTTCTTTACATTAGAGTTTCTGGAATCACCTTTAGTCACTTGGATGACGTCAACAACCTTCCTGAAATACAAGTTTACGATATGATATGGACCACACCTCTAGGTAACGTTTATTGTGAAATCATGATCACTTTGTTAATGACGGAGCATGAAGCAGTCCCTTCCGACTGATATCATAAATGCAGGAAAAGTTTTGTTAAAGGTCAAGAAACAAAGGGAGAAGGTTTGTCTATGTGAGGAACTTCAGAAAGTATGAAAGAGACTCCAGTATATGCCATGGAGTGGCATGCCTTCCTTGTTTCTCAGAACCAATAGAGTTCTACTGACATAGTAAGGGAAGAGGCAACGGTTCAGTCGATTCAGTCACTTGACATATGTATTCTCTAATTAAGTCAAGGAGCATTTCCTCACACAATAACTTACTCCCCCGTCCCTGTCATTTGTTTACATATTCTATTTTTTGGTGTCTCACTCAATTGTTTACCTTTCTATTTTGGGAATGCTTTTGATGAACAATTTGATCATCCACATCAATTTGGTTCACTTAGCATCAAATAATTGGCCCTCTCGTGTTTCCTTGGTCTTTGTGCCACAAATGATTGGGACGAAGGGAGTACAAGAGACGGGTGTATAGGATAGACGAAGCATTAACCCCGTAAATAAATGGCGAATACATAAGGATTTAATTTCTTCTCCCAGCGATTTACTTTAAAACATACTCCTCCCATTTCAACAAACTCCAGTCTACAAAAGAGATACTCCATCCATCCTAATCATTTGTTTTCCTTTAATTAAAATACCCGTGACAGAAATAAGAAAGTAAACAAATGATTGAGACCGAGGACGTAGTTTGCTACTGTACTATAAATTCCTATATGCATCACCCAATTCTGTAACTACAGAATTTCATTCCAGTGTTGACAAATAACAATAAAGGAAAAAAGAAAGTAAAGAAATAATGTTGAAAAAGGGAACAAACCTGGTAGATGGAAAATTGTAATGAGCAGAGGAAAGTAATGTGACAAGACCATGAGTTTTGCAACAATTCATAGTATAGATAATCTCACCCAATATTTTCTGGATAACAAACGATCTAAATGATACTCTTAATATGCCAATTTCTGCAAATTAATTGGAATAAATTACCCACAATGTATTCAGTAATTCAGGAAGTGTCATTCCATGTTTAGTGGTCTCCTAATTCCAGCTTCATTC